>JBAPLH010002086.1:0-12807 GCA_037897445.1 Ceriops zippeliana
AAATGACTCATTCATCTGGGTATGCATTTTGTAGAAATGTTTAGTGGCTTAATTCCTAAATGATGTGACTTTTTCTGATCACCTTATACAAATAATGCTCCTTTTTTTGTTACAAGCAGTATTTTTTCATGCAATGATGATGAAATTATCTTTGGTGTTCTTATCAACAACTATGTTTTTTTGTGAAAACAATGCCCAAGAACCATCTATACTGCGAATTCGTTCCACTCGTGCAAATAATGGATTCCATCATCTCGCTTATCATTTCTTATGGATATTAATTGGTTGAATTCCAAAGAAAAGTATTCTTTCCCATCGTTTTTTTGTTGGCATGGCTATCCCTTTTGGTTGCAAAAACACTCTTTTTGATACAGTGATCAAAAAATTAACTTTTTTTGTTGCTAAACAACATAGTATATTAATTAAAACAAACAAGTCTAAACACCATTAAAACTCTAAATGTTTTTACTTCCACCAACCAAAGGACTCATTCATCTTGGGTATGCATTTTGTACAAATGTTTAGTGGCTTAATTCCTAAATGATGTGACTTTCTGATCACCTTATGCAAATAAGGCTCCTATTTTTTGTTACAAGCAGTAATTTTTCATGCAATGATGATGAAATTATCTTTGGTGTTCTTATCAACAACTATGTTTTTTTGTGAAAACAATGCCCAAGAACCATCTATACTGCGAATTCGTTCCACTCGTGCAAATAATGGATTCCATCATCTCGCTTATCATTTCTTATGGATATTAAATTGGTTGAATTCCCAAAGAAAAGTATTCTTTCCCATCGTTTTTTTGTTGGCATGGCTATCCCTTTTGGTTGCAAACACTCTTTTTTGATACAGTGATCAAAAAATTAACTTTTGTTGCTAAACTACATAGTATATTAATTAAAACAAACAAGTCTAAACACCATCAAAACTCTAAATATGTTTACTTCCATCAACCAAATGACTCATTCATCTTGGTATGCATTTTGTAGAAATGTTTAGTGGCTTAATTCCTAAATGATGTGACTTTCTGATCACCTTATACAAATAAGGCTCCTTTTTTTTTTGTTACAAGCAGTATTTTTCATGCAATGATGATGAAATTATCTTTGGTGTTCTTATCAACAACTATGTTTTTTGTGAAAACAATGCCCAAGAACCATCTATACTGCGAATTCGTTCCACTCGTGCAAATAATGGATTCCATCATCTCGCTTATCATTTCTTATGGATATTAATTGGTTGAATTCCAAAGAAAAGTATTCTTTCCCATCGTTTTTTTGTTGGCATGGCTTCCCTTTTGGTTTGCAAACACTCTTTTTGATACAGTGATCAAAAAATTAACTTTTGTTGCTAAACTACATAGTATATATTAATTAAAAAAAACAAGTCTAAACACCATCAAAACTCTAAATATGTTTACTTCCATCAACCAAAGGACATCATTCATCTTGGTATGCATTTTTTGTACAAATGTTTAGTGGCTTAATTCCTAAATGATGTGACTTTCTGATCACCTTATGCAAATAAGGCTCCTTTTTTTTTGTTACAAGCAGTATTTTTCATGCAATGATGATGAAATTATCTTTGGTGTTCTTATCAACAACTATGTTTTTTGTGAAAACAATGCCCAAAACCATCTATACTGCGAATTCATTCCACTCGTGCAAATAATGGATTCCATCATCTCGCTTATCATTTTCTTATGGATATTAATTGGTTGAATTCCAAAGAAAAGTATCTTTCCCATCGTTTTTTTGTTGGCATGGCTTCCCTTTTGGTTGCAAACACTCTTTTTCATATACAGTGATCAAAAAATTAACTTTTGTTGCTAAACTACATAGTATATTAATTAAAACAAACAAGTCTAAACACCATCAAAACTCTAAATATGTTTTACTTCCATCCAACCAAAGGACTCATTCATCTTGGTATGCATTTTGTACAAATGTTTAGTGGCTTAATTCCTAAATGATGTGACTTTCTGATCACCTTATACAAATAAGGCTCCTTTTTTGTTACAAGCAGTATTTTTCATGCAATGATGATGAAATTATCTTTGGTGTTCTTATCAACAACTATGTTTTTTGTGAAAACAATGCCCAAGAACCATCTATACTGCGAATTCGTTCCACTCGTGCAAATAATGGATTCCATCATCTCGCTTATCATTTCTTATGGATATTAATTGGTTGAATTCCAAAGAAAAGTATCTTTCCCATCGTTTTTTGTTGGCATGTCTTCCCTTTTGGTTGCAAACACTCTTTTTGATACAGTGATCAAAAAATTAACTTTTGTTGCTAAACTACATAGTATATTAATTAAAACAAACAAGTCTAAACACCATCAAAACTCTAAATATGTTTACTTCCATCAACCAAATGACTCATTCATCTGGGTATGCATTTTGTAGAAATGTTTAGTGGCTTAATTCCTAAATGATGTGACTTTCTGATCACCTTATACAAATAAGGCTCCTTTTTTGTTACAAGTAGTATTTTTCATGCAATGATGATGAAATTATCTTTGGTGTTCTTATCAACAACTATGTTTTTTTGTGAAAACAATGCCCAAGAACCATCTATACTGCGAATTCGTTCCACTCGTGCAAATAATGGATTCCATCATCTCGCTTATCATTTCTTATGGATATTAATTGGTTGAATTCCAAAGAAAAGTATTCTTTCCCATCGTTTTTTGTTGGCATGTCTTCCCTTTTGGTTGCAAACACTCTTTTTGATACAGTGATCAAAAAATTAACTTTTGTTGCTAAACTACATAGTATATTAATTAAAACAAACAAGTCTAAACACCATCAAAACTCTAAAAATGTGTTTACTTCCATCAACCAAAGGACTCATTCATCTGGGTATGCATTTTGTACAAAATGTTTAGTGGCTTAATTCCTAAATGATGTGACTTTCTGATCACCTTATACAAATAAGGCTCCTTTTTTGTTACAAGCAGTATTTTTCATGCAATGATGATGAAATTATCTTTGGTGTTCTTATCAACAACAACTATGTTTTTTTTGTGAAAACAATGCCCAAGAACCATCTATACTGCGAATTCGTTCCACTCGTGCAAATAATGGATTCCATCATCTCGCTTATCATTTCTTATGGATATTAATTGGTTGAATTCCAAAGAAAAGTATCTTTCCCATCGTTTTTTTGTTGGCATGGCTATCCTTTTGGTTGCAAACACTCTTTTTGATACAGTGATCAAAAAAATTAACTTTTGTTGCTAAACTACATAGTATATTAATTAAAACAAACAAGTCTAAACACCATCAAAACTCTAAATATGTTTACTTCCATCAACCAAATGACTCATTCATCTGGGTATGCATTTTGTAGAAATGTTTAGTGGCTTAATTCCTAAATGATGTGACTTTCTGATCATCTTTTATACAAAATAAGGCTCCTTTTTTGTTACAAGCAGTATTTTTCATGCAATGATGATGAAATTATCTTTGGTGTTCTTATTAACAACTATATGTTTTTTTGTGAAAACAATGCCCAAGAACCATCTATACTGCGAATTCGTTCCACTCGTGCAAATAATGGATTCCATCATCTCGCTTATCATTTCTTATGGATATTAATTGGTTGAATTCCAAAGAAAAGTATCTTTCCATCGTTTTTTGTTGGCATGGCTACCCTTTTGGTTGCAAACACTCTTTTTGATACAGTGATCAAAAAATTAACTTTTGTTGCTAAACTACATAGTATATTAATTAAAACAAACAAGTCTAAACACCATCAAAACTCTAAATATTTTTACTTCCATCAACCAAATGACTCATTCATCTTGGTATGCATTTTGTAGAAATGTTTAGTGGCTTAATTCCTAAATGATGTGACTTTCTGATCACCTTATACAAATAAGGCTCCTTTTTTTGTTACAAGCAGTATTTTTTCATGCAATGATGATGAAATTATCTTTTGGTGTTCTTATCAACAACTATGTTTTTTGTGAAAAACAATGCCCAAGAACCATCTATACTGCGAAATTCGTTCCACTCGTGCAAATAATGGATTCCATCATCTCGCTTATCATTTCTTATGGATATTAATTGGTTGAATTCCAAAGAAAAGTATCTTTCCCATCGTTTTTTTGTTGGCATGGCTTCCCTTTTGGTTTGCAAACACTCTTTTTGATACAGTGATCAAAAAAATTAACTTTTGTTGCTAAACTACATAGTATATATATTAATTAAAACAAACAAGTCTAAACACCATCAAAACTCTAAATATGTTTACTTCCATCAACCAAAGGACTCATTCATCTTGGTATGCATTTTGTAGAAATGTTTAGTGGCTTAATTCCTAAATGATGTGACTTTTCTGATCACCTTATATACAAATAAGGCTCCTTTTTTGTTACAAGCAGTATTTTTCATGCAATGATGATGAAATTATCTTTGGTGTTCTTATCAACAACTATGTTTTTTGTGAAAACAATGCCCAAGAAACCATCTATACTGCGAATTCGTTCCACTCGTGCAAATAATGGATTCCATCATCTCGCTTATCATTTTCTTATGGATATTAATTGGTTGAATTCCAAAGAAAAGTATTCTTTCCCATCGTTTTTTTGTTGGCATGGCTTCCCTTTTGGTTGCAAACACTCTTTTTGATACAGTGATCAAAAAAATTAACTTTTGTTGCTAAACTACATAGTATATTAATTAAAACAAACAAGTCTAAACACCATCAAAACTCTAAATATGTTTTACTTCCATCAACCAAAGGACTCATTCATCTTGGTATGCATTTTTTGTACAAATGTTTAGTGGCTTAATTCCTAAATGATGTGACTTTCCTGATCACCTTATGCAAATAAAGGCTCCTTTTTTGTTACAAGCAGTATTTTCATGCAATGATGATGAAATTATCTTTGGTGTTCTTATCAACAACTATGTTTTTTGTGAAAACAATGCCCAAGAACCATCTATACTGCGAAATTCGTTCCACTCGTGCAAATAATGGATTCCATCATCTCGCTTATCATTTCTTATATGGATATTAATTGGTTGAATTCCAAAGAAAAGTATTCTTTCCATCGTTTTTTGTTGGCATGGCTTTCCCTTTTGGTTGCAAAAACACTCTTTTTGATACAGTGATCAAAAAATTAACTTTTGTTGCTAAACTACATAGTATATTAAATTAAAACAAACAAGTCTAAACACCATCAAAACTCTAAATATGTTTACTTCCATCAACCAAATGACTCATTCATCTGGTATGCATTTTGTAGAAATGTTTAGTGGCTTAATTCCTAAATGATGTGACTTTTTCTGATCACCTTATACAAATAAGGCTCCTTTTTTGTTACAAGCAGTATTTTTCATGCAATGATGATGAAATTATCTTTTTGGTGTTCTTATCAACAACTATGTTTTTTGTGAAAACAATGCCCAAGAACCATCTATACTGCGAAATTCGTGTCCACTCGTGCAAATAATGGATTCCATCATCTCGCTTATCATTTTTTATGGATATTAATTGGTTGAATTCCAAAGAAAAAGTATTCTTTCCCATCGTTTTTTTGTTGGCATGGCTATCCCTTTTGGTTGCAAACACTCTTTTTGATACAGTGATCAAAAAATTAACTTTTGTTGCTAAAACTACATAGTATATTAATTAAAACAAACAAGTCTAAACACCATCAAAACTCTAAATATGTTTACTTCCATCAACCAAATGACTCATTCATCTTGGTATGCATTTTGTAGAAATGTTTAGTGGCTTAATTCCTAAATGATGTGACTTTTTCTGATCACCTTATACAAATAAGGCTCCTTTTTTGTTACAAGCAGTATTTTTTCATGCAATGATGATGAAATTATCTTTGGTGTTCTTATCAACAACTATGTTTTTTTTGTGAAAACAATGCCCAAGAACCATCTATACTGCGAATTCGTTCCACTCTCGTGCAAATAATGGATTCCATCATCTCGCTTATCATTTCTTATGGATATTAATTGGGTTGAATTCCAAAGAAAAGTATTTCTTTCCCATCGTTTTTTTGTTGGCATGGGCTTCCCTTTTGGTTGCAAACACTCTTTTTGATACAGTGATCAAAAAATTAACTTTTTGTTGCTAAACTACATAGTATATATTAATTAAAACAAACAAGTCTAAAACACCATCAAAAACTCTAAATGTGTTTACTTCCATCAACCAAAGGACTCATTCATCTTGGTATGCATTTTGTACAAATGTTTAGTGGCTTAATTCCTAAATGATGTGACTTTCTGATCACCTTATGCAAATAAGGCTCCTTTTTTGTTACAAGCAGTATTTTTCATGCAATGATGATGAAATTATCTTTGGTGTTCTTATTAACAACTATGTTTTTTGTGAAAACAATGCCCAAGAACCATCTATACTGCGAATTCGTTCTTCCACTCGTGCAAATAATGGATTCCATCATCTCGCTTATCATATCATTCTTTATGGATATTAATTGGTTGAATTCCAAAGAAAAGTATCTTTCCCATCGTTTTTTGTTGGCATGGCTTCCCTTTTGGTTGCAAACACTCTTTTTGATACAGTGATCAAAAAATTAAACTTTTGTTGCTAAAACTACATAGTATATATTAATTAAAACAAACAAACAAGTCTAAACACCATCAAAACTCTAAATATGTTTACTTCCATCAACCAAATGACTCATTCATCTTGGTATGCATTTTGTAGAAATGTTTAGTGGCTTAATTCCTAAATGATGTGACTTTCTGATCACCTTATGCAAATAAGGCTCATTTTTTGTTACAAGCAGTATTTTTCATGCAATGATGATGAAATTATCTTTGGTGTTCTTATCAACAACTATGTTTTTTGTGAAAACAATGCCCAAGAACCATCTATACTGCGAATTCGTTCCACTCGTGCAAATAATGGATTCCATCATCTCGCTTATCATTTCTTATGGATATTAATTGGTTGAATTCCAAAGAAAAGTATTCTTTCCATCGTTTTTTGTTGGCATGGCTATCCTTTTGGTTGCAAACACTCTTTTTGATACAGTGATCAAAAAATTAACTTTTGTTGCTAAACTACATAGTATATTAATTAAAACAAACAAGTCTAAACACCATCAAAACTCTAAAAATGTGTTTACTTCCATCAACCAAATGACTCATTCATCTTGGTATGCATTTTGTACAAATGTTTAGTGGCTTAATTCCTAAATGATGTGACTTTCTGATCACCTTATACAAATAAGGCTCCTTTTTTGTTACAAGCAGTATTTTTTCATGCAATGATGATGAAATTATCTTTGGTGTTCTTATCAACAACTATGTTTTTTTTGTGAAAACAATGCCCAAGAACCATCTATACTGCGAATTCGTTCCACTCGTGCAAATAATGGATTCCATCATCTCGCTTATCATTTCTTATGGATATTAATTGGTTGAATTCCAAAGAAAAGTATCTTTCCCATCGTTTTTTTGTTGGCATGTCTTCCCTTTTGGTTGCAAATACTCTTTTTGATACAGTGATCAAAAAAATTAACTTTTGTTGCTAAACTACATAGTATATTAATTAAAACAAACAAGTCTAAACACACCATCAAAACTCTCTAAATGTGTTTACTTCCATCAACCAAATGACTCATTCATCTTGGTATGCATTTTGTAGAAATGTTTAGTGGCTTAATTCCTAAATGATGTGACTTTCTGATCACCTTATACAAATAAGGCTCCTTTTTTTGTTACAAGCAGTTTTTTTTCATGCAATGATGATGAAATTATCTTTGGTGTTCTTATCAACAACTATGTTTTTTGTGAAAACAATGCCCAAGAACCATCTATACTGCGAATTCGTTCCACTCGTGCAAATAATGGATTCCATCATCTCGCTTATCATTTCTTATGGATATTAATTGGTTGAATTCCAAAGAAAAGTATCTTTCCCATCTTTTTTTGTTGGCATGGCCTTTCCCTTTTGGTTGCAAACACTCTCTTTTTGATACAGTGATCAAAAAATTAACTTTTGTTGCTAAACTACATAGTATATTAATTAAAACAAACAAGTCTAAACACCATCAAAACTCTAAATGTGTTTACTTCCATCAACCAAAGGACTCATTCATCTTGGTATGCATTTTGTACAAATGTTTAGTGGCTTTAATTCCTAAATGATGTGACTTTTCTGATCACCTTATGCAAATAAGGCTCTTTTTTTTGTTACAAGCAGTATTTTTCATGCAATGATGATGAAATTATCTTTGGTGTTCTTAAATCAACAACTATGTTTTTTTTGTGAAAAAAACAATGCCCAAGAACCATCTATACTGCGAATTCGTTCCACTCGTGCAAATAATGGATTCCATCATCTCGCTTATCATTTCTTATGGATATTAATTGGTTGAATTCCAAAGAAAAGTATTCTTTCCATCGTTTTTTGTTGGCATGGCTGTCTTCCCTTTTGGTTGCAAACACTCTTTTTGATACAGTGATCAAAAAATTAACTTTTTTGTTGCAAACTACATAGTATATTAATTAAAACAAACAAGTCTAAACACCATCAAAACTCTAAATATGTTTACTTCCATCAAACCAATGACTCATTCATCTGGGTATGCATTTTGTAGAAATGTTTAGTGGCTTAATTCCTAAATGATGTGACTTTCTGATCACCTTATACAAATAAGGCTCATTTTTTGTTACAAGCAGTATTTTTCATCATGCAATGATGATGATGAAATTATCTTTGGTGTTCTTATCAACAACTATGTTTTTTTGTGAAAACAATGCCCAAGAACCATCTATACTGCGAATTCGTTCCACTCGTGCAAATAATGGATTCCATCATCTCGCTTATCATTTCTTATGGATATTAATTGGTTGAATTCCAAAGAAAGGTATCTTTCCCATCGTTTTTTTGTTGGCATGTCTTCCCTTTTGGTTGCAAATACTCTCTTTTTGATACAGTGATCAAAAAATTAACTTTTGTTGCTAAAACAACATATAGTATATTAATTTAAAACAAACAAGTCTAAACAACATTAAAACTCTAAATGTGTTTACTTCCACCAACCAAAGGACTCATTCATCTCGGTATGCATTTTGTACAAATGTTTAGTGGCTTAATTCCTAAATGATGTGACTTTCTGATCACCTTATGCAAATAAGGCTCCTATTGTGTTACAAAGCAGTATTTTTCATGCAATGATGATGAAATTATCTTTTGGTGTTTCTTATCAACAACTATGTTTTTTTGAAAAACAATGCCCAACAACCATCTATACTGCGAATTCATTCAACTCGTCCAAATAATGGATTCCATCATCACTCTTATCATTTCATATGGATATTAATTTGTTGAATTCCAAAGAAAAGTATCTTTCCCATCGTTTTTTGTTGGCATGGGTTCCCTTTTGGTTCCAAACACTCTATTTGATACAGTGATCAAAAAAATTAATTTTTTGTTGCTAAACTACATAGTATATTAATTAAAACAAACAAGTCTAAACACCATCAAAACTCTAAAATGTGTTTACTTCCTCACCAACCAAAGGACTCATTCATCTTGGTATGCATTTTGTTGTAGAAATGTTTAGTGGCTTAATTCCTAAATGATGTGAATTTTCTGATCACCTTATGCAAATAAAGGCTCATTTTTTTTGTTACAAGCAGTATTTTTCATGCAATGATGATGAAATTATCTTTGGTGTTCTTATCAACAACTATGTTTTTTTGTGAAAACAATGCCCAAGAACCATCTATACTGCGAATTCGTTCCACTCGTGCAAATAATGGATTCCATCATCTCGCTTATCATTTCTTATGGATATATTAATTGGTTGAATTCCAAAGAAAAGTATTCTTTTCCCATCGTTTTTTGTTGGCATGGCTTCCCTTTTGGTTGCAAACACTCTTTTTTGATACAGTGATCAAAAAATTAACTTTTGTTGCTAAACTACATAGTATATATTAATTAAAACAAACAAGTCTAAACACCATCAAAACTCTAAATATGTTTACTTCCATCAACCAAATGACTCATTCATCTTGGTATGCATTTTGTAGAAATGTTTAGTGGCTTAATTCCTAAATGATGTGACTTTCTGATCACCTTATACAAATAAGGCTCCTTTTTTGTTACAAGTAGTATTTTTCATGCAATGATGATGAAATTATCTTTGGTGTTCTTATCAACAACTATGTTTTTTTGTGAAAACAACGCCCAAGAACCATCTATGCTGCGAATTCGTTCCACTCGTGCAAATAATGGAATCCATCATCTCGCTTATCATTTCTTATGGATATTAATTGGTTGAATTCCAAAGAAAAGTATCTTTCCCATCGTTTTTTGTTGGCATGGGTTCCCTTTTGGTTCCAAACACTCTATTTCATACAGTGATGAAAAAATTAACTTTTGTTGCTAAACTACATAGTATATTAATTAAAACAAACAAGTCTAAACACCATCAAAACTCTAAATGTGTTTACTTCCATCAACCAAAGGACTCATTCATCTTGGTAAGCATTTTGTACAAATGTTTAGTGGCTTAATTCCTAAATGATGTGAATTTCTGATCACCTTATGCAAATAAGGCTCATTTTTTGTTACAAGCAGTATTTTTCATGCAATGATGATGAAATTATCTTTGGTGTGTTCTTATTAACAACTATGTTTTTTTTGTGAAAACAATGCCCAAGAACCATCTATACTGCGAATATTCGTTCCACTCGTGCAAATAATGGATTCCATCATCTCGCTTATCATTTCTTATGGATATTAATTGGTTGAATTCCAAAGAAAGGTATCTTTCCCATCATTTTTTGTTGGCATGTCTTCCCTTTTGGTTGCAAATACTCTTTTTGATACAGTGATCAAAAAATTAATTTTGTTGCTAAACAACATAGTATATTAATTAAAACAAACAAGTCTAAACATCATCAAAAACTTTAAATATGTTTACTTCCATCAATCAAATGACTCATTCATCTGGGTATGCATTTTGTAGAAATGTTTAGTGGCTTAATTCCTAAATGATTTGACTTTCTGATCACCTTATATACAAATAAGGCTCCTTTTTTGTTACAAGCAGTATTTTTCATGCAATGATGATGAAATTATCTTTGGTGTTCTTATCAACAACTATGTTTTTGTTGAAAACAACGCCCAAGAACCATCTATGCTGCGAATTCGTTCCACTCGTGCAAATAATGGATTCCATCATCTCGCTTATCATTTCTTATGGATATTAATTGGTTGAAATTCCAAAGAAAAGTATATTTCTTTCCATCGTTTTTTGTTGGCATGGGCTCCCTTTTGGTTGCAAACACTCTTTTTGATACAGTGATCAAAAAATTAACTTTTGTTGCTAAAACTACATAGTAGTATATTAATTAAAACAAACAAGTCTAAACACCATCAAAAACTCTAAATGTGTTTACTTCCATCAACCAAAGGACTCATTCATCTCGGTATGCATTTTGTACAAATGTTTAGTGGCTTAATTCCTAAATGATGTGACTTTCCGATCACCTTATGCAAATAAGGCTCCTATTGTGTTACAAGCAGTATTTTTCATGCAATGATGATGAAATTATCTTTGGTGTTCTTATCAACAACTATGTTTTTTGTTGAAAACAACGCCCAAGAACCATCTATGCTGCGAATTCGTTCCACTCGTGCAAATAATGGATTCCATCATCTCGCTTATCATTTCTTATGGATATTAATTGGTTGAATTCCAAAGAAAGGTATCTTTCCCATCGTTTTTTGTTGGCATGTCTTCCCTTTTGGTTGCAAATACTCTTTTTGACACAGTGATCAAAAAATTAACTTTTGTTGCTAAACAACATAGTATATTAATTAAAACAAACAAGTCTAAACACCATCAAAACTCTAAATATGTTTACTTCCATTGACTCATTCATCTTGGTATGCATTTTGTAGAAATGTTTAGTGGCTTAATTCCTAAATGATGTGACTTTCTGATCACCTTATACAAATAAGGCTCCTTTTTTGTTAGAAGCAATATTTTTCATGCAATGATGATGAAATTAACTTTGGTGTTCTTATCAACAACTATGTTTTTTGTGAAAACACATTGCCCAAGAACCATCTATACTGCGAATGTTCGTTCCACTCGTGCAAATAAATTTCCATCATCTCGCTTATCATTTCTTATGGATATTAATTGGTTGAATTCCAAAGAAAGGTATCTTTCCCATCGTTTTTTGTTTTGGCATGTCTTCCCTTTTGGTTGCAAATACACTCTTTGTTTGACACAGTGATCAAAAAAATTAACTTTTGTTGCCTAAACAACATAGTATGTTATTAATTAAAAACAAACAAGTCTAAACACCATCAAAACTCTAAATGTGTTTACTTCCATCAATCAAACAACTCATAAAAGAATTCTCATTCATCTTGGTTAGCATTTTGTAGAAATGTTTAGTGGCTTAATTCCTAAAATGATGTGACTTTCTGATCACCTTATACAAATAAGGCCTGCTCATTTTTTGTTACAAGCAAGTATTTTTTCATGCAATGATGATGAAATTATATCTTTGGTGTTCTTATCAACAATTATGTTTTTGTTTTGTGAAAACAATGCCCAAGAACCATCTATGATGCGAATTCGTAGTTAAACACACTCGGGGCAAATAATGGGAATTCATGCAACTGCTTCATTTTCTTAATCACATATTAATTGGCTTTACATTCTAAAGTAAAGTATCTTTCCCATCGTTTTTTTTTTGAGTCATGTTCTCCCAATGTGGTGGTCTTCAAATACTGGTGTTTGACACAAGTGATCAAAAAATTAACATATGTT
>JBAPLH010002087.1:0-44695 GCA_037897445.1 Ceriops zippeliana
ATGAATATTGATGTTTAAAAAGGACTCAAAAGATAATTTCATGTTCATTGCATGAAAAACGTCCTTGTTTCCACTAAAGCAATGCTTCCCTTTTGGTTCTAAACACCCTTTTTTTATACATTGATCATGAAATCAACAATAGCAGGGACACTTATTTTGGAATTCAACCAATTAATATCATGTTTAAGAAATGCTAATCAAGATCAAGGACACCATTGTTTGTTGGAATTGAATGAATTCATGGTGTAGATGGTTCATTCACATTGTTTTTACAATGAATATTGATGTTAAAAAGGACTCAAATGATAATTTCATGTTCATTGCAGGAAAAACGTCCTTGTTTCCACTAAGCAATGCTTCCCTTTTGGTTCTAAACACCTTTTTTTATACATTGATCATGAAATCAACAATAGCAGGGACACTTTATTTTGGAATTCAACCAATTAATATCATTAAGAAATGCTAATCAAGATCAAGGACACCATTGTTTGTTGGAATTGAATGAATTCATGGTCTAGATGGTTCATTGACATTGTTTTTACAATGAATATTGATGTTAAAAAGGACTCAAAAGATAATTTCATGGTCATTGCATGAAAAAAGTCCTTACAACAAAAAGAGGAGCTTGTTTAGCATGAGGTGATTACAATGTCTCAATATTTTGGACTTAAACCACTTAATATTTGTACGTAATGCAAACCAAGATGAATGACTCCTTGATTTGTTGCATGTAAATTCATTTAGCGTTGTAATTGTGTTTAGGATTACTTGTCTTGATTAATATGCAAGGTAGGATAGCCACAATTGTTAATTTCCTGATCAATGTATAAAAAAGGGTGTTTATAAACAAAAGGGAAGCATTGCTTAGGGGAAACAATAGCAGGGACACTTTATTTTGGAATTCAACCAATTAATATCATTAAGAAATGCTAATCAAGATCAAGGACACCATTGTTTGTTGGAATTGAATGAATTCATGGTGTAGATGGTTCATTGACATTGTTTTTACAATGAATATTGTTGTTATAAAGGACACAAAAGATAAGTTTATGGTCATTGCATGAAAAAAGTCCTTATAACAAAAAGAGGAGCTTGATTAGCATGAGGTGATTACAAAGTCTCAATATTTTGGAGTTAAACCACTTAATATTAGTACGAAATGCAAACCAAGATGAATGACTCCTTCATTTGTTGCATGTAAATTCATTTAGCGTTGTAATCGTGTTTAGGATTACTTGACTTGATTAATATGCATGGTAGGATAGCCATAATTGTTAATTTCCTGATCAATGTATAAAAAAGGGTGTTTAGAAACAAAAGGGAAGCATTGCTTAGTGGAAACAATAGTAGGGACACTTTATTTTGGAATTCAACCAATTAATATCATTAAGAAATGCTAATCAAGATCAAGGACACCATTGTTTGTTGGAATTGAATGAATTCATGGTCTAAATGGTTCATTGACATTGTTTTTACAATGAATATTGATGTTAAAAAGGACTCAAAAGATAATTTCATGTTCATTGCATGAAAAAAAGTCCTTGTTTCCACTAAGCAATGCTTCCCTTTTGGTTCTAAACACCTTTTTTTATACATTGATCATGAAATCAACAATAGCAGGGACACTTTATTTTGGAATTCAACCAATTAATATCATTAAGAAATGCTAATCAAGATCAAGGACACCATTGTTTGTTGGAATTGAATGAATTCATGGTCTAGATGGTTCATTGACATTGTTTTTTACAATGAATATTGATGTTAAAAAAGGACTCAAAAGATAATTTTCATGTTCATTGTATGAAAAAAAGTCCTTGTTTCCACTAAGCAATGCTTCCCTTTTGGTTCTAAACACCCTTTTTTTATACATTGATCATGAAATCAACAATAGCAGGGACACTTTTATTTTGGAATTCAACCAATTAATATCATTAAGAAAATGCTAATCAAGATCAAGGACACCATTGTTTGTTGGAATTAAATGAATTCATGGTGTAGATGGTTCATTGACATTGTTTTTTACAATGAATAATTGATATTTTTAAAAAGGACTCAAAAGATAATTTCATTTTCATTGCATGAAAAAAAGTCCTTGTTTCCACTAAGCAATGCTTCCCTTTTGGTTCTAAAACACCCTTTTTTTTATACATTGATCATGAAATCAACAATAGCAGGGACACTTTATTTTGGAATTCAACCAATTAATATCATTAAGAAATGCTACTCAAGATCAAGGACACCATTGTTTGTTGGAATTGAATGAATTCATGGTCTAGATGGTTCATTGACATTGTTTTTACAATGAATATTGTTGTTATAAAGGACACAAAAGATAAGTTTATGGTCATTGCATGAAAAAAGTCCTTATAACAAAAAGAGGAGCTTGATTAGCATGAGGTGATTACAAAGTCTCAATATTTTGGAGTTAAATCACTTAATATTAGTACGAAATGCAAACCAAGATGAATGACTCCTTCATTTGTTGCATGTAAATTCATTTACCGTTGTAATCGTGTTTAGGATTACTTCACTTGATTAATATACATGGTAGGATAGCCACAATTGTTAATTTCATGATCAATGTATAAAAAAGGGTGTTTAGAAACAAAAGGGAAGCATTGCTTAGTGGAAACAATAGTAGGGACACTTTATTTTGGAATTCAACCAATTAATATCATTAAGAAATGCTAATCAAGATCAAGGACACCATTGTTTGTTGGAATTGAATGAATTCATGGTCTAGATGGTTCATTGACATTGTTTTTACAATGAATATTGATGTTAAAAAGGACTCAAAAGATAATTTCATGGTCATTGCATGAAAAAAGTCCTTACAACAAAAAGAGGAGCTTGTTTAGCATGAGGTGATTACAAAGTCTCAATATTTTGGAGTTAAACCACTTAATATTTGTACGAAATGCAAACCAAGATGAATGACTCCTTGATTTGTTGCATGTAAATTCATTTAGCGTTGTCATTGTGTTTAGGATTACTTGTCTTGATTAATATGCAAGGTAGGATAGCCACAATTGTTAATTTCCTGATCAATATATAAAAAAGGGTGTTTATAAACAAAAGGGAAGCATTGCTTAGTGGAAACAATAGCAGGGACACTTTATTTTGGAATTCAACCAATTAATATCATCAAGAAATGCTAATCAAGATCAAGGACACCATTGTTTGTTGGAATTGAATGAATTCATGGTCCAGATGGTTCATTGACATTGTTTTTACAATGTATATTGATGTTAAAAAGGACTCAAAAGATAATTTCATGTTCATTGTATGAAAAAAGTCCTTGTTTCCACTAAGCAATGCTTCCCTTTTGGTTCTAAACACATTTTTTTATACATTGATCATGAAATCAACAATAGCAGGGACACTTTATTTTGGAATTCAACCAATTAATATCATTAAGAAATGCTAATCAAGATCAAGGACACCATTTTTTGTTGGAATTGAATGAATTCATAGTGTAGATGGTTCATTGACATTGTTTTTACAATGAATATTGATGCTAAAAAGGACTCAAAACATAATTTCATGGTCATTGGATGAAAAAAGTCCTTACAACAAAAAGGGGAGCTTGTTTAGCATGAGGCGATTACAATGTCTCAATATTTTGGAGTTAAACCACTTAATATTTGTACGAAATGCAAACCAAGATGAATGACTCCTTCATTTGTTGCATGTAAATTCATTTAGCGTTGTAATTGTGTTTAGGATTACTTGTCTTGATTAATATGCAAGGTAGGATGGCCACAATTGTTAATTTCCTGATCAATGTATAAAAAAGGGTGTTTATAAACAAAAGGGAAGCATTGCTTAGTGGAAACAATAGCAGGGAGACTTTATTTTGGAATTCAACCAATTAATATCATTAAGAAATGCTAATCAAGATCAAGGACACCATTGTTTGTTGGAATTGAATGAATTCATGGTCTAGATGGTTCATTGACATTGTTTTTACAATGTATATTGATGTTAAAAAGGACTCAAAAGATAATTTCATGTTCATTGCATGAAAAAAGTCCTTGTTTCCACTAAGCAATGCTTCCCTTTTGGTTCTAAACACTTTTTTTATACATTGATCATGAAATCAACAATAGCAGGGACACTTTATTTTGGAATTCAACCAATTAATATCATTAAGAAATGCTAATCAAGATCAAGGACACCATTGTTTGTTGGAATTGAATGAATTCATGGTGTAGATGGTTCATTGACATTGTTTTTACAATGAATATTGATGTTAAAAAGGACTCAAAAGATAATTTCATGTTCATTGCATGAAAAAAGTGCTTGTTTCCACTAAGCAATGCTTCCCTTTTGGTTCTAAACACCCTTTTTTATACATTGATCATGAAATCAACAATAGCAGGGACACTTTATTTTGGAATTCAACCAATTAATATCATTAAGAAATGCTAATCAAGATCAAGGACAACATTGTTTGTTGGAATTGAATGAATTCATGGTGTAGATGGTTCATTGACATTGTTTTTACCATGAATATTGATGTTAAAAAGGACTCAAAAGATAATTTCATGTTCATTGCATGAAAAAGTCTTTGTTTCCACTAAGCAATGCTTCCCTTTTGGTTCTAAACACCTTTTTTTATACATTGATCATGAAATCATGGTCTAGATGGTTCATTGACATTGTTTTTACAATGAATATTGTTGTTATCAAGGACACAAAAGATAGTTTATGGTCATTGCATGAAAAAAGTCCTTATAACAAAAAGAGGAGCTTGATTAGCATGAGGTGATTACAAAGTCTCAATATTTTGGAGTTAAACCACTTAATATTAGTACGAAATGCGAACCAAGATGAATGAGTCCTTTATTTGTTGCATGTAAATTCATTTAGCGTTGTAATCGTGTTTAGGATTACTTGTGTTGATTAATATGCAAGGTAGGATAGCCACAATTGTTAATTTCCTTATCAATGTATAAAAACGGGTGTTTAGAAACAAAAGGGAAGCATTGCTTAGTGGAAACAATAGCAGGGACACTTTATTTTGGAAGTCAACCAATTAATATCATTAAGAAATGCTAATCAAGATGAAGGACAACATTGTTTGTTGGAATTGAATGAATTCATGGTGTAGATGGTTCATTGACATTGTTTTTACAATGAATATTGATGTTAAAAAGGACACAAAAGATAATTTCATGTTCATTGCATCAAAAAAGTCCTTGTTTCCACTAAGCAATGCTTCCCTTTTGGTTCTAAACACCCCTTTTTATACATTGATCATGAAATCAACAATAGCAGGGCCATTTATTTTGGAAGTCAACCAATTAATATCATTAAGAAGTGCTAATCAAGATCAAGGACACCATTGTTTGTTGGAATTTATTGAATTCATGGTCTAGATGGTTCATTGACATTGTTTTTACAATGAATATTGTTGTTATAAAGGACACAAAAGATAAGTTGATGGTCATTGCATGAAAAAGTCTTTATAACAAAAAGAGGAGCTTGATTAGCATGAGGTGATTACAATGTCTCAATATTTTGGAGTTAAACCACTTAATATTAGTACGAAATGCAAACCAAGATCAATGACACCTTCATTTGTTGCATGTAAATTTATTTAGCGTTGCAATCGTGTTTAGGATTACTTGACTTGATTAATATGCATGTAGGATAGCCACAATTGTTAATTTCATGATCAATGTATAAAAAAGGGTGTTGAGAAAAAAAAGGGAAGCATTGCTTAGTGGAAACAATAGCAGGGACACTTTATTTTGGAATTCAACCAATTAATATCATTAAGAAATGCTAATCAAGATCAAGGACACCATTGTTTGTTGGAATTGAATGAATTCATGGTGTAGATGGTTCATTGACATTGTTTTTACAATGAATATTGATGTTAAAAAGGACTCAAAAGATAATTTCATGGTCATTGCATGAAAAAAGTCCTTACAACAAAAAGAGGAGCTTGTTTAGCATGAGGTGATTACAAAGTGTCATTGTTTTGGAGTTAAACCACTTAATATTAGTACGAAATGCAAACCAAGATGCATGACTCCTGCATTTGTTGCATGTAAATTCATTTAGCATTGTAATCGTGTTTAGGATTACTTGTCTTGATTAATATGCAAGGTAGGATAGCCACAATTGTTAATTTCCTGATTAATGTATAAAAAGGGTGTTTAGAAACAAAAGGGAAGCATTGCTTAGTGGAAACAATAGCAGGAACACTTTATTTTGGAATTCAACGAATTAACATCATTAAGAAATGCTAATCAAGATCAAGGACACCATTGTTTGTTGGAATTGAATGAATTCATGGTGTAGATGGTTCATTGACATTGTTTTTACAATGAATATTGATGTTAAAAAGGACTCAAAAGTTAATTTCATGGTCATTGCATGAAAAAAGTCCTTACAACAAAAAGAGGAGCTTGTTTAGCATGAGGTGATTACAAAGTCTCAATATTTTGGAGTTAAACCACTTAATATTAGTACGAAATGCAAACCAAGATGAATGAGTCCTTCATTTGTTGCATGTAAATTCATTTAGCGTTGTAATCGTGTTTAGGATTACTTGTCTTGATTAATATGCAAGGTAGGATAGCCACAATTGTTAATTTCCTGATCAATGTATAAAAAAGGGTGTTTAGAAACAAAAGGGAACCATTGCTTAGTGGAAACAATAGCAGGGACACTTTATTTTGGAATTCAACGAATTAACATCATTAACAAATTCTAATCAAGATCAAGGACACCATTGTTTGTTGGAATTGAATGAATTCATGGTGTAGATGGTTCATTGACATTGTTTTTACAATGACTATTGATGTTAAAAAGGACTCAAAAGATAATTTCATGGTCATTGCATGAAAAAAGTCCTTACAACAAAAAGAGGAGCTTGTTTAGCATGAGGTGATTACAAAGTCTCAATATTTTGAGTTAAACCACTTAATATTAGTACGAAATGCAAACCAAGATGAATGAGTCCTTCATTTGTTGCATGTAAATTCATTTAGCGTTGTAATCGTGTTTAGGATTACTTGTCTTGATTAATATGCAAGGTAGGATAGCCACAATTGTTAATTTCCTGATCAATGTATAAAAAAGGGTGTTTAGAAACAAAAGGGAACCATTGCTTAGTGGAAACAATAGCAGGGACACTTTATTTTTGAATTCAACGAATTAACATCATTAACAAATGCTAATCAAGATCAAGGACACCATTGTTTGTTGGAATTGAATGAATTCATGGTGTAGATGGTTCATTGACATTGTTTTTACAATGACTATTGATGTTAAAAAGGACTCAAAAGATAATTTCATGGTCATTGCATGAAAAAAGTCCTTACAACAAAAAAAGAGGAGCTTGTTTAGCATGAGGTGATTACAAAGTCTCAATATTTTTGGAGTTAAACCACTTAATATTAGTACGAAATGCAAACCAAGATGAATGACTCCTTCATTTGTTGCATGTAAATTCATTTAGCGTTGTAAACGTGTGTTTAGGATTACTTGTCTTGATTAATATGCAAGGTAGGATAGCCACAATTGTTAATTTCCTGATCAATGTATAAAAAAGGGTGTTTAGAAACAAAAGGGAAGCATTGCTTAGTGGAAACAATAGCAGGGACACTTTATTTTGGAATTCAACGAATTAACATCATTAAGAAATGCTAATCAAGATCAAGGACACTATTGTTTGTTGGAATTGAATAAATTCATGGTGTGGATGGTTCATTGACATTGTTTTTACAATGAATATTGATGTTAAAAAGCACTCAAAAGATAATCTCATATTCATTGCATGAAAAAAGTCCTTGTTTCCACTAAGCAATGCTTCCCTTTTGGTTCTAAACACCCTTTTTTATACATTGATCATGAAATCAACAATAGCAGGGACACTTTATTTTGGAATTCAACCAATTAATATCATTAAGAAATGCTAATCAAGATCAAGGACACCATTGTTTGTTGGAATTGAATGAATTCATGGTCTAGATGGTTCATTGACATTGTTTTTACAATGAATATTGTTGTTATAAAGGACACAAAAGATAAGTTTATGGGTCATTGTATGAAAAAAGTCCTTATAACAAAAAGAGGAGCTCGATTAGCATGAGGTGATTACAAAGTCTTAATATTTTGGAGTTAAACCACTTAATATTAGTACGAAATGCGAACCAAGATGAATGAGTCCTTTATTTGTTGCATGTAAATTCATTTAGCATTGTAATCGTGTTTAGGATTACTTGTCTTGATTAATATGCAAGGTAGGATAGCCACAATTGTTAATTTCCTTATCAATGTATAAAAAACGGGTGTTTAGAAACAAAAGGGAAGCATTGCTTAGTGGAAACAATAGCAGGGACACTTTATTTTGGAAGTCAACCAATTAATATCATTAAGAAATGCTAATCAAGATCAAGGACACCATTGTTTGTTGGAATTGAATAAATTCATGGTGTAGATGGTTCATTGACATTGTTTTTACAATGAATATTGATGTTAAAAAGGACACAAAAGATAATTTCATGTTCATTGCATGAAAAAAGTCCTTGTTTCCACTAAGCAATGCTTCCCCTTTGGTTCTAAACACCCTTTTTTATACATTGATCATGAAATCAACAAAAGCAGGGACACTTTATTTTGGAAGTCAACCAATTAATATCTTTAAGAAATGCTAATCAAGATCAAGGACACCATTGTTTGTTGGAATTGAATGAATTCATGGTCTAGATGGTTCATTGACATTGTTTTTACAATGAATATTGTTGTTATAAAGGACACAAAAGATAAGTTTATGGTCATTGCATGAAAATGTCTTTATAACAAAAAGAGGAGCTTGATTAGCATGAGGTGATTACAAAGTCTCAATATTTTGGAGTTAAACCAATTAATATTTGTACGAAATGCGAACCAAGATGAATGAGTCCTTTATTTGTTGCATGTAAATTCATTTAGCGTTGTAATCGTGTTTAGGATTACTTGTCTTGATTAATATGCAAGGTAGGATAGCCACAATTGTTAATTTCCTTATCAATGTATAAAAACGGGTGTTTAGAAACAAAAGGGAAGCATTGCTTAGTGGAAACAATAGCAGGGACACTTTATTTTGGAAGTCAACCAATTAATATCATTAAGAAATGCTAATCAAGATCAAGGACACCATTGTTTGTTGGAATTGAATGAATTCATGGTGTAGATGGTTCATTGACATTGTTTTTACAATGAATATTGATGTTAAAAAGGACACAAAAGATAATTTCATGTTCATTGCATGAAAAAAGTCCTTGTTTCCACTAAGCAATGCTTCCCTTTTGGTTCTAAACACCTTTTTTTATACATTGATCATGAAATCAACAATAGCAGGGACACTTTATTTTGGAATTCAACCAATTAATATCATTAAGAAATGCTAATCAAGATCAAGGACACCATTGTTTGTTGGAATTTCATGAATTCATGGTCTAGATGGTTCATTGACATTGTTTTTACAATGAATATTGTTGTTATAAAGGACACAAAAGATAAGTTTATGGTCATTGCATGAAAAAAGTCCTTATAACAAAAAGAGGAGCTCGATTAGCATGAGGTGATTACAAAGTCTTAATATTTTGGAGTTAAACCACTTAATATTAGTACGAAATGCGAACCAAGATGAATGACTCCTTCATTTGTTGCATGTAAATTCATTTAGCGTTGCAATTGTGTTTAGGATTACTTGTCTTGATTAATATGCATGTAGGATAGCCACAATTGTTAATTTCATGATCAATGTATAAAAAAGGGTGTTGAGAAAAAAAAGGGAAGCATTGCTTAGTGGAAACAATAGCAGGGACACTTTATTTTGGAATTCAACCAATTAATATCATTAAGAAATGCTAATCAAGATCAAGGACACCATTGTTTGTTGGAATTGAATGAATTCATGGTGTAGATGGTTCATTGACATTGTTTTTACAATGAATATTGATGTTAAAAAGGACTCAAAAGATAATTTCATGGTCATTGCATGAAAAAAGTCCTTACAACAAAAAGAGGAGCTTGTTTAGCATGAGGTGATTACAAAGTGTCATTGTTTTGGAGTTAAACCACTTAATATTAGTACGAAATGCAAACCAAGATGCATGACTCCTTCATTTGTTGCATGTACATTCATTTAGCGTTGTAATCGTGTTTAGGATTACTTGTCTTGATTAATATGCAAGGTAGGATAGCCACAATTGTTAATTTCCTGATTAATGTATAAAAAAGGGTGTTTAGAAACAAAAGGGAAGCATTGCTTAGTGGAAACAATAGCAGGAACACTTTATTTTGGAATTCAACGAATTAACATCATTAAGAAATGCTAATCAAGATCAAGGACGCCATTGTTTGTTGGAATTGAATGAATTCATGGTGTAGATGGTTCATTGACATTGTTTTTACAATGAATATTGATGTTAAAAAGGACTCAAAAGTTAATTTCATGGTCATTGCATGAAAAAAGTCCTTACAACAAAAAGAGGAGCTTGTTTAGCATGAGGTGATTACAAAGTCTCAATATTTTGGAGTTAAACCACTTAATATTAGTACGAAATGCAAACCAAGATGAATGAGTCCTTCATTTGTTGCATGTAAATTCATTTAGCGTTGTAATCGTGTTTAGGATTACTTGTCTTGATTAATATGCAACGTAGGATAGCCACAATTGTTAATTTCCTGATCAATGTATAAAAAAGGGTGTTTAGAAACAAAAGGGAAGCATTGCTTAGTGGAAACAATAGCAGGGGCACTTTATTTTGGAATTCAACGAATTAACATCATTAAGAAATGCTAATCAAGATCAAGGACACCATTGTTTGTTGGAATTGAATGAATTCATGGTGTAGATGGTTCATTGACATTGTTTTTACAATGACTATTGATGTTAAAAAGGACTCAAAAGATAATTTCATGGTCATTGCATGAAAAAAAGTCCTTTTACAACAAAAAGAGGAGCTTGTTTAGCATGAGGTCATTACAAAGTCTCAATATTTTGGAGTTAAACCACTTAATATTAGTACGAAATGCAAACCATGATGAATGACTCCTTCATTTGTTGCATGTAAATTCATTTAGCGTTGAAAACGTGTTTAGGATTACTTGTCTTGATTAATATGCAAGGTAGGATAGCCACAATTGTTAATTTCCTGATCAATGTATAAAAAAGGGTGTTTAGAAACAAAAGGGAAGCATTGCTTAGTGGAAACAATAGCAGGGACACTTTATTTTGGAATTCAACGAATTAACATCATTAAGAAATGCTAATCAAGATCAAGGACACTATTGTTTGTTGGAATTGAATAAATTCATGGTGTAGATGGTTCATTGACATTGTTTTTACAATGAATATTGATGTTAAAAAGCACTCAAAAGATAATCTCATATTCATTGCATGAAAAAAGTCCTTGTTTCCACTATGCAATGCTTCCCTTTTGGTTCTAAACTCCCTTTTTTATACATTGATCATGAAATCAACAATAGCAGGGACACTTTATTTTGGAATTCAACCAATTTAATATCATTAAGAAATGCTAATCAAGATCAAGGACACCATTGTTTGTTGGAATTGAATGAATTCATGGTCTAGATGGTTCATTGACATTGTTTTTACAATGAATATTGTTGTTTAAAAAGGACACAAAAGATAAGTTTATGGTCATTGCATGCATGAAAAAAGTCCTTATAACAAAAAGAGGAGGAGCTTGATTAGCATGAGGTGATTACAAAGTCTCATATATTTTGGAGTTAAACCACTTAATATTAGTACGAAATGCAAACCAAGATGAATGACTCCTTCATTTGTTGCATGTAAATTCATTTACCGTTGTAATCGTGTTTAGGATTACTTGACTTGATTAATATACATGGTAGGATAGCCACAATTGTTAATTTCATGATCAATGTATAAAAAAGGGTGTTTAGAAACAAAAGGGAAGCATTGCTTAGTGGAAACAATAGTAGGGACACTTTATTTTGGAATTCAACCAATTAATATCATTAGGAAATGCTAATCAAGATCAAGGACACGATTGTTTGTTGGAATTGAATGAATTCATGGTCTAGATGGTTCATTGACATTGTTTTTACAATGAATATTGATGTTAAAAAGGACTCAAAAGATAATTTCATGGTCATTGCATGAAAAAAGTCCTTACAACAAAAAGAGGAGCTTGTTTAGCATGAGGTGATTACAAAGTCTCAATATTTTGGAGTTAAACCACTTAATATTTGTACGTAATGCAAACCAAGATGAATGACTCCTTCATTTGTTGCATGTAAATTCATTTAGCGTTGTAATTGTGTTTAGGATTACTTGTCTTGATTAATATGCAAGGTAGGATAGCCACAATTGTTAATTTCCTGATCAATGTATAAAAAAGGGTGTTTATAAACAAAAGGGAAGCATTGCTTAGTGGAAACAATAGCAGGGACACTTTATTTTGGAATTCAAACCAATTAATATCATTAAGAAATGCTAATCAAGATCAAGGGACAACATTGTTTGTTGGAATTGAATGAATTCATGGTGTAGATGGTTCATTGACATTGTTTTTACCATGAATATTGATGTTAAAAAGCACTCAAAAGATAATCTCATATTCATTGCATGAAAAAAGTCCTTGTTTCCACTATGCAATGCTTCCCTTTTGGTTCTAAAACACCCTTTTTTTATACATTGACATGAAATCAACAATAGCAGGGACACTTTATTTTGGAATTCAACCAACCAATTAATATCATTAAGAAATGCTAATCAAGATCAAGGACACCATTGTTTGTTGGAATTGAATGAATTCATGGTCTAGATGGTTCATTGACATTGTTTTTACAATGAATATTGTTGTTATAAAGGACACAAAAGATAAGTTTATGGTCATTGCATGAAAAAAGTCCTTATAACAAAAAGAGGAGCTTGATTAGCATGAGGTGATTACAAAGTCTCAATATTTTGGAGTTAAACCACTTAATATTAGTACGAAATGCAAACCAAGATGAATGACTCCTTCATTTGTTGCATGTAAATTCATTTACCGTTGTAATCGTGTTTAGGATTACTTGACTTGATTAATATACATGGTAGGATAGCCACAATTGTTAATTTCATGATCAATGTATAAAAAAGGGTGTTTAGAAACAAAAGGGAAGCATTGCTTAGTGGAAACAATAGTAGGGACACTTTATTTTGGAATTCAACCAATTAATATCATTAAGAAATGCTAATCAAGATCAAGGACACCATTGTTTGTTGGAATTGAATGAATTCATGGTGTAGATGGTTCATTGACATTGTTTTTTACAATGAATATTGATGTTTAAAAAGGACTCAAAAGATAATTTCATGGTCATTGCATGAAAAAAGTCCTTACAACAAAAAGAGGAGCTTGTTTAGCATGAGGTGATTACAAAGTCTCAATATTTTGGAGTTAAACCACTTAATATTTGTACGTAATGCAAACCAAGATGAATGACTCCTTCATTTGTTGCATGTAAATTCATTTAGCGTTGTAATTGTGTTTAGGATTACTTGTCTTGATTAATATGCAAGGTAGGATAGCCACAATTGTTAATTTCCTGATCAATGTATAAAAAAGGGTGTTTATAAACAAAAGGGAAGCATTGCTTAGTGGAAACAATAGCAGGAACACTTTATTTTGGAATTCAACCAATTAATATCATTAAGAAATGCTAATCAAGATCAAGGACAACATTGTTTGTTGGAATTGAATGAATTC
Organism: Ceriops zippeliana; assembly: GCA_037897445.1. Taxonomy (NCBI): domain Eukaryota; kingdom Viridiplantae; phylum Streptophyta; class Magnoliopsida; order Malpighiales; family Rhizophoraceae; genus Ceriops; species Ceriops zippeliana. Next base: position 13,746 of record JBAPLH010002087.1, read on the forward strand.
ATGGTGTAGATGGTTCATTGACATTGTTTTTACCATGAATATTGATGTTAAAAAAGCACTCAAAAAGATAATTTCATATTCATTGCATGAAAAAAGTCCTTGTTTTCCACTATGCAATGCTTCCCTTTTGGTTCTTACCACTTTTTTTATACATTGATCATGAAATCAACAATAGCAGGGACACTTTATTTTGGAATTCAACCAATTAATATCATTAAGAAATGCTAATCAAGATCAAGGACACCATTGTTTGTTGGAATTCAATGAATTCATGGTGTAGATGGTTCATTGACATTGTTTTTACAATGAATATTGATGTTAAAAAGGACTCAAAAGATAATTTCATGTTCATTGTATGAAAAAAGTCCTTGTTTCCACTAAGCAATGCTTCCCTTTTGGTTCTAAACACCTTTTTTTATACATTGATCATGAAATCAACAATAGCAGGGACACTTTATTTTGGAATTCAACCAATTAATATCATTAAGAAATGCTAATCAAGATCAAGGACACCATTGTTTGTTGGAATTGAATGAATTCATGGTGTAGATGGTTCATTGACATTGTTTTTACAATGAATATTGATGCTAAAAAGGACTCAAAAGATAATTTCATGGTCATTGCATGAAAAAAGTCCTTACAACAAAAAGAGGAGCTTGTTTAGCATGAGGTGATTACAAAGTCTCAATATTTTGGAGTTAAACCACTTAATATTTGTACGAAATGCAAACCAAGATGAACGACTTCTTCATTTGTTGCATGTAAATTCATTTAGCGTTGTAATTGTGTTTAGGATTACTTGTCTTGATTAATATGCAAGGTAGGATAGCCACAATTGTTAATTTCCTGATCAATGTATAAAAAAGGGTGTTTAGAAACAAAAGGGAAGCATTGCTTAGTGGAAACAATAGCAGGGACACTTTATTTTGGAATTCAACCAATTAACATCATTAAGAAATGCTAATAAAGATGAAGGACACGATTGTTTGTTGTAATTGAATGAATTCATGGTGTAGATGGTTCATTGACATTGTTTTTACAATGAATATTGATGTTAAAAAGGACTCAAAAGATAATTTCATGTTCATTGCATGAAAAAAGTCCTTGTTTCCACTACGCAATGCTTCCCTTTTGGTTCTAAACACCCTTTTTTATACATTGATCATGAAATCAACAATAGCAGGGACACTTTATTTTGGAATTCAACCAATTAATATCATTAAGAAATGCTAATCAAGATCAAGGACACCATTGTTTGCTGGAATTGAATGAATTCATGGTCTAGATGGTTCATTGACATTGTTTTTACAATGAATATTGATGTTAAAAAGGACTCAAAAGATAATTTCTTGTTCATTGCATGAAAAAAGTCCATGTTTCCACTAAGCAATGCTTCCCTTTTGGTTCTAAACACCTTTTTTTATACATTGATCATGAAATCATGGTCTAGATGGTTCATTGACATTGTTTTTTACAATGAATATTGTTGTATATAAAGGACACACAAAAGTTAGTTTATGGTCATTGCATGAAAAAAGTCCTTATAAAAAAAAGAGGAGCTTGATTAGCATGAGGTGATTACAAAGTCTCAATATTTTGGAGTTAAACCACTTAATATAAGTACGAAATGCGAACCAAGATGAATGAGTCCTTTATTTGTTGCATGTAAATTCATTTAGCGTTGTAATCGTGTTTAGGATTACTTGTCTTGATTAATATGCAAGGTAGGATAGCCACAATTGTTTAATTTCCTTATCAATGTATAAAAATGAGTGTGTTTTTTAGAAACAAAAGGGAAGCATTGCTTAGTGGAAACAATAGCAGGGACACTTTATTTTGGAAGTCAACCAATTAATATCATTAAGAAGTGCTAATCAAGATCAAGGACACCATTGTTTGTTGGAATTGAATGAATTCATGGTGTAGATGGTTCATTGACATTGTTTTTTACAATGAATATTGATGTTAAAAAGGACTCAAATGATAATTTCATGTTCATTGCATGAAAAAAGTCCTTGTTTCCACTAAGCAATGCTTCCCTTTTGGTTCTAAACACCTTTTTTTATACATTGATCATGAAATCAACAATAGCAGGGACACTTTATTTTGGAATTCAACCAATTAATATCATTAAGAAATGCTAATCAAGATCAAGGACACCATTGTTTGTTGGAATTGAATGAATTCATGGTCTAGATGGTTCATTGACATTGTTTTTACAATGAATATTGATGTTAAAAAGGACTCAAAAGATAATTTCTTGTTCATTGCGAATTCAAAAAAAGTCCATGTTTCCACTAAGCAATGCTTCCCTTTTGGTTTCTAAACACCTTTTTTTATACATTGATCATGAAATCATGGTCTAGATGGTTCATTGACATTGTTTTTTTACAATGAATATTGTTGTTATAAAAGGACACAAAAGTTAGTTTTTATGGTCATTGCATGAAAAAAGTCCTTATAACAAAAAGAGGAGCTTGATTAGCATGAGGTGATTACAAAGTCTCAATATTTTTGGAGTTAAACCACTTAATATAAGTACGAAATGCAAACCAAGATGAATGAGTCCTTTATTTGTTTGCATGTAAATTCATTTAGCGTTGTAATCGTGTTTAGGATTACTTGTCTTGATTAATATGCAAGGTAGGATAGCCACAATTGTTAATTTCCTTATCAATGTATATAAAAATGGGTGTTTAGAAACAAAAGGGAAGCATTGCTTAGTGGAAACAATAGCAGGGACACTTTATTTTGGAAGTCAACCAATTAATATCATTAAGAAGTGCTAATCAAGATCAAGGACACCATTGTTTGTTGGAATTGAATGAATTCATGGTCTAGATGGTTCATTGACATTTTTTTACAATGTATATTGATGTTAAAAAGGACTCAAAAGATAAGTTAATGTTCATTACATGAAAAAAGTCCTTGTTTCCACTAAGCAATGCTTCCCTTTTGGTTCTAAACACCTTTTTTTATACATTGATCATGAAATCAACAATAGCAGGGACACTTTATTTTGGAATTCAACCAATTAATATCATTAAGAAATGCTAATCAAGATCAAGGACACCATTGTTTGTTGGAATTCAATGAATTCATGGTGTAGATGGTTCATTGACATTGTTTTTACAATGAATATTGATGTTAAAAAGGACTCAAAAGATAATTTCATGTTCATTGTATGAAAAAAGTCCTTGTTTCCACTAAGCAATGCTTCCCTTTTGGTTCTAAACACCTTTTTTTATACATTGATCATGAAATCAACAATAGCAGGGACACTTTATTTTGGAATTCAACCAATTAATATCATTAAGAAATGCTAATCAAGATCAAGGACACCATTGTTTGTTGGAATTGAATGAATTCATGGTCTAGATGGTTCATTGACATTGTTTTTACAATGAATATTGATGCTAAAATGGACTCAAAAGATAATTTCATGGTCATTGCATGAAAAAAGTCCTTACAACAAAAAGAGGAGCTTGTTTAGCATGAGGTGATTACAAAGTCTCAATATTTTGGAGTTAAACCACTTAATATTTGTACGAAATGCAGACCAAGATGAACGACTTCTTCATTTGTTGCATGTAAATTCATTTAGCGTTGTAATTGTGTTTAGGATTACTTGTCTTGATTAATATGCAAGGTAGGATAGCCACAATTGTTAATTTCCTGATCAATGTATAAAAAAGGGTGTTTAGAAACAAAAGGGAAGCATTGCTTAGTGGAAACAATAGCAGGGACACTTTATTTTGCAATTCAACCAATTAACATCATTAAGAAATGCTAATCAAGATGAAGGACACGATTGTTTGTTGTAATTGAATGAATTCGTGGTGTAGATGGTTCATTGACATTGTTTTTACAATGAATATTGATGTTAAAAAGGACTCAAAAGATAATTTCATGTTCATTGCATGAAAAACGTCCTTGTTTCCACTATGCAATGCTTCCCTTTTGGTTCTAAAAACACCCTTTTTTTTTATACATTGATCATGAAATCAACAATAGCAGGGACACTTTATTTTGGAATTCAACCAATTAATATCATTAAGAAATGCTAATCAAGATCAAGGACACCATTGTTTGTTGGAATTGAATGAATTCATGGTCTAGATGGTTCATTGACATTGTTTTTTACAATGAAATGAATATTGATGTTTAAAAAGGACTCAAAAGATAATTTCTAGTTCAATTGCATGAAAAAAGTCCTTGTTTCCACTAAGCAATGCTTCCCTTTTGGTTTCTAAACACCTTTTTTTTATACATTGATCATGAAATCATGGTCTAGATGGTTCATTGACATTGTTTTTACAATGAATATTGTTTTATAAAGGACACAAAAGTTAGTTTATGGTCATTGCATGAAAAAAGTCCTTATAACAAAAAGAGGAGCTTGATTAGCATGAGGTGATTACAAAGTCTCAATATTTTGGAGTTAAACCACTTAATATAAGTACGAAATGCGAACCAAGATGAATGAGTCCTTTATTTGTTGCATGTAAATTCATTTAGCGTTGTAATCGTGTTTTAGGATTACTTGTGTCTTGATTAATATGCAAGGTAGGATAGCCACAATTGTTAATTTCCTTATCAATGTATAAAAAATGGGTGTTTAGAAAACAAAAGGGAAGCATTGCTTAGTGGAAACAATAGCAGGGACACTTTATTTTGGAAAGTCAACCAATTAATATCATTAAGAAATGCTAATCAAGATCAAGGACACCATTGTTTGTTGGAATTGAATGAATTCATGGTGTAGATGGTTCATTGACATTGTTTTTTTACAATGAATATTGATGTTAAAAAGGACTCAAATGATAATTTCATGTTCATTGCATGAAAAAAGTCCTTGTTTCCACTAAAGCAATGCTTCCCTTTTGGTTCTCTAAACACCTCTTTTTTTATACATTGATCATGAAATCAACAATAGCAGGGACACTTTATTTTGGAATTCAACCAATTAATATCATTAAGAAATGCTAATCAAGATCAAGGACACCATTGTTTGTTGGAATTGAATGAATGAATTCATGGTCTAGATGGTTCATTGACATTGTTTTTTTACAATGAATATTGATGTTAAAAAGGACTCAAAAAGATAATTTCTTGTTTCATTGCATGAAAAAAAAGTCCATGTTTCCACTAAGCAATGCTTCCCTTTTGGTTCTAAACACCTTTTTTTATACATTGATCATGAAATCATGGTCTAGATGGTTCATTGACATTGTTTTTACAATGAATATTGTTGTTATAAAGGACACAAAAGTTAGTTTATGGTCATTGCATGAAAAAAGTCCTTATAACAAAAAAGAGGAGCTTGATTAGCATGAGGTGATTACAAAGTCTCAATATTTTGGAGTTAAACCACTTAATATAAGTACGAAATGCGAACCAAGATGAATGAGTCCTTTATTTGTTGCATGTAAATTCATTTAGCGTTGTAATCGTGTTTAGGATTACTTGTCTTGATTAATATGCAAGGTAGGATAGCCACAATTGTTAATTTCCTTATCAATGTATAAAAAATGGGTGTTTAGAAACAAAAGGGAAGCATTGCTTAGTGGAAACAATAGCAGGGACACTTTATTTTGGAATTCAACCAATTAATATCATTAAGAAATGCTAATCAAGATCAAGGACACCATTGTTTGTTGGAATTGAATGAATTCATGGTCTAGATGGTTCATTGACATTTTTTTACAATGTATATTGATGTTAAAAAGGACTCAAAAGATAATTTAATGTTCATTACATGAAAAAAGTCCTTGTTTCCACTAAGCAATGCTTCCCCTTTTGGTTTCTAAACACCTTTTTTTTATACATTGATCATGAAATCAACAATAGCAGGTCTCACTTTATTTTGGAATTCAACCAATTAATATCATTAAGAAATGCTAATCAAGATCAAGGACACCATTGTTTGTTGGAATTCAATGAATTCATGGTGTAGACGGTTCATTGACATTGTTTTTTACAATGAATATTGATGTTAAAAAAGGACTCAAAAGATATTTTCATGTTCATTTGTATGAAAAAAGTCCTTGTTTCCACTAAGCAATGCTTCCCTTTTGGTTCTAAACACCTTTTTTTATACATTGATCATGAAATCAACAATAGCAGGGACACTTTATTTTGGAATTCAACCAATTAATATCATTAAGAAATGCTAATCAAGATCAAGGACACCATTGTTTGTTGGAATTGAATGAATTCATGGTGTAGATGGTTCATTGACATTGTTTTTACAATGAATATTGATGCTAAAAAGGACTCAAAAGATAATTTCATGGTCATTGCATGAAAAAAGTCCTTACAACAAAAAGAGGAGCTTGTTTAGCATGAGGTGATTACAAAGTCTCAATATTTTGGAGTTAAACCACTTAATATTTGTACGAAATGCAGACCAAGATGAACGACTTCTTCATTTGTTGCATGTAAATTCATTTAGCGTTGTAATTGTGTTTAGGATTACTTGTCTTGATTAATATGCAAGGTAGGATAGCCACAATTGTTAATTTCCTGATCAATGTATAAAAAAGGGTGTTTAGAAACAAAAGGGAAGCATTGCTTAGTGGAAACAATAGCAGGGACACTTTATTTTGGAATTCAACCAATTAACATCATTAAGAAATGCTAATCAAGATGAAGGACACGATTGTTTGTTGTAATTGAATGAATTCATGGTGTAGATGGTTCATTGACATTGTTTTTACAATGAATATTGATGTTAAAAAGGACTCAAAAGATAATTTCATGTTCATTGCATGAAAAACGTCCTTGTTTCCACTATGCAATGCTTCCCTTTTGGTTCTAAACACCCTTTTTTTATACATTGATCATGAAATCAACAATAGCAGGGACACTTTATTTTGGAATTCAACCAATTAATATCATTAAGAAATGCTAATCAAGATCAAGGACACCATTGTTTGTTGGAATTGAATGAATTCATGGTCTAGATGGTTCATTGACATTGTTTTTACAATGAATATTGATGTTAAAAAGGACTCAAAAGATAATTTCTTGTTCATTGCATGAAAAAAGTCCTTGTTTCCACTAAGCAATGCTTCCCTTTTGGTTCTAAACACCTTTTTTTATACATTGATCATGAAATCATGGTCTAGATGGTTCATTGACATTGTTTTTACAATGAATATTGTTTTATAAAGGACACAAAAGTTAGTTTATGGTCATTGCATGAAAAAAGTCCTTATAACAAAAAGAGGAGCTTGATTAGCATGAGGTGATTACAAAGTCTCAATATTTTGGAGTTAAACCACTTAATATAAGTACGAAATGCGAACCAAGATGAATGAGTCCTTTATTTGTTGCATGTAAATTCATTTAGCGTTGTAATCGTGTTTAGGATTACTTGTCTTGATTAATATGCAAGGTAGGATAGCCACAATTGTTAATTTCCTTATCAATGTATAAAAATGGGTGTTTAGAAACAAAAGGGAAGCATTGCTTAGTGGAAACAATAGCAGGGACACTTTATTTTGGAAGTCAACCAATTAATATCATTAAGAAATGCTAATCAAGATCAAGGACACCATTGTTTGTTGGAATTGAATGAATTCATGGTGTAGATGGTTCATTGACATTGTTTTTACAATGAATATTGATGTTAAAAAGGACACAAAAGATAATTTCATGTTCATTGCATGAAAAAAGTCCTTGTTTCCACTAAGCAATGCTTCCCTTTTGGTTCTAAACACCCTTTTTTATACATTGATCATGAAATCAACAATAGCAGGGACACTTTATTTTGGAAGTCAACCAATTAATATTATTAAGAAATGCTAATCAAGATCAAGGACACCATTGTTTGTTGGAATTGAATGAATTCATGGTCTAGATGGTTCATTGAGATTGTTTTTACAATGAATATTGTTGTTATAAAGGACACAAAAGATAAGTTTATGGTCATTGCATGAAAAAGTCTTTATAACAAAAAGAGGAGCTTGATTAGCATGAGGTGATTACAAAGTCTCAATATTTTGGAGTTAAACCACTTAATATTAGTACGAAATGCAAACCAAGATGAATGACTCCTTCATTTGTTGCATGTAAATTCATTTAGCGTTGCAATCGTGTTTAGGATTACTTGACTTGATTAATATGCATGTAGGATAGCCACAATTGTTAATTTCATGATCAATGTATAAAAAAGGGTGTTGAGAAAAAAAAAGGGAAGCATTGCTTAGTGGAAACAATAGCAGGGACACTTTATTTTGGAAGTCAACCAATTAATATCATTAAGAAATGCTAATCAAGATCAAGGACACCATTGTTTGTTGGAATTGAATGAATTCATGGTGTAGATGGTTCATTGACATTGTTTTTACAATGAATATTGATGTTAAAAAGGACTCAAATGATAATTTCATGTTCATTGCATGAAAAAAGTCCTTGTTTCCACTAAGCAATGCTTCCCTTTTGGTTCTAAACACCCTTTTTTATACATTGATCATGAAATCAACAATAGCAGGGACACTTTATTTTCGAATTGAACCAATTAATATGACTAAGAAATGCTAATCAAGATCAAGGACACCATTGTTTGTTGCAATTGAATGAATTCATGGTGTAGATGGTTCATTGACATTGTTTTTACAATGAATATTGATGTTAAAAAGGACTGAAAAGATAATTTCATGTTCATTGCATGAAAAAAGTCCTTGTTTCCACTAAGCAATGCTTCCCTTTTGGTTCTAAACACCTTTTTTTATACATTGATCATGAAATCAACAATAGCAGGGACAATTTATTTTGGAATTCAACCAATTAATATCATTAAGAAATGCTAATCAAGATCAAGGACACCATTGTTTGTTGGAATTCAATGAATTCATGGTGTAGATGGTTCATTGACATTGTTTTTACAATGAATATTGATGTTAAAAAGGACTCAAAAGATAATTTCATGTTCATTGTATGAAAAAAGTCCTTGTTTCCACTAAGCAATGCTTCCCTTTTGGTTCTAAACACCTTTTTTTATACATTGATCATGAAATCAACAATAGCAGGGACACTTTATTTTGGAATTCAACCAATTAATATCATTAAGAAATGCTAATCAAGATCAAGGACACCATTGTTTGTTGGAATTGAATGAATTCATGGTCTAGATGGTTCATTGACATTGTTTTTACAATGAATATTGATGCTAAAAAGGACTCAAAAGATAATTTCATGGTCATTGCATGAAAAAAGTCCTTACAACAAAAAGAGGAGCTTGTTTAGCATGAGCTGATTACAAAGTCTCAATATTTTGGAGTTAAACCACTTAATATTTGTACGAAATGCAAACCAAGATGAATGACTCCTTCATTTGTTGCATGTAAATTCATTTAGCGTTGTAATTGTGTTTAGGATTACTTGTCTTGATTAATATGCAAGGTAGGATAGCCACAATTGTTAATTTCCTGATCAATGTATAAAAAAGGGTGTTTATAAACAAAAGGGAAGCATTGCTTAGGGGAAACAATAGCAGGAACACTTTATTTTGGAATTCAACCAATTAATATCATTAAGAAATGCTAATCAAGATCAAGGACACCATTGTTTGTTGGAATTGAATGAATTCGTGGTCTAGATGGTTCATTGACATTGTTTTTACAATGTATATTGATGTTAAAAAGGACTCAAAAGATAATTTCTTGTTCATTGCATGAAAAAAGTCCTTGTTTCCACTAAGCAATGCTTCCCTTTTGGTTCTAAACACCTTTTTTTATGCATTGATCATGAAATCCACAATAGCAGGGACACTTTATTTTGGAATTCAACCAATTAATATCATTAAGAAATGCTAATCAAGATCAAGGACACCATTGTTTGTTGGAATTGAATGAATTCATGGTCTAGATGGTTCATTGACATTGTTTTTACAATGAATATTGATGTTAAAAAGGACTCAAAAGATAATTTCATGTTCATTGCATGAAAAAAGTCCTTGTTTCCACTAAGCAATGCTTCCCTTTTGGTTCTAAACACCTTTTTTTATACATTGATCATGAAATCAACAATAGCAGGGACACTTTATTTTGGAATTGAACCAATTAATATGACTAAGAAATGCTAATCAAGATCAAGGAAACCATTGTTTGTTGGAATTCAATGAATTCATGGTCTAGATGGTTCATTGACATTGTTTTTACAATGAATATTGATGTTAAAAAGGACTCAAAAGATAATTTCATGTTCATTGCATGAAAAAAGTCCTTGTTTCCACTAAGCAATGCTTCCCTTTTGGTTCTAAACACCTTTTTTTATACATTGATCATGAAATCATGGTCTAGATGGTTCATTGACATTGTTTTTACAATGAATATTGTTGTTATAAAGGACACAAAAGTTAGTTTATGGTCATTGCATGAAAAAAGTCCTTATAACAAAAAGAGGAGCTTGATAAGCATGAGGTGATTACAAAGTCTCAATATTTTGGAGTTGAAAACCACTTAATATTAGTACGAAATGCGAACCAAGATGAATGAGTCCTTTATTTGTTGCATGTAAATTCATTTAGCATTGTAATCGTGTTTAGGATATCTTGTCTTGATTAATATGCAAGGTAGGATAGCCACAATTGTTAATTTCCTTATCAATGTATAAAAACGGGTGTTTAGAAACAAAAGGGAAGCATTGCTTAGTGGAAACAATAGCAGGGACACTTTATTTTGGAAGTCAACCAATTAATAGCATTAAGAAATGCTAATCAAGATCAAGGACACCATTGTTTGTTGGAATTGAATGAATTCATGGTGTAGATGGTTCATTGACATTGTTTTTACAATGAATATTGATGTTAAAAAGGACACAAAAGATAATTTCATGTTCATTGCATGAAAAAAGTCCTTGTTTCCACTAAGCAATGCTTCCCTTTTGGTTCTAAACACCCTTTTTTATACATTGATCATGAAATCAACAAAAGCAGGGACACTTTATTTTGGAAGTCAACCAATTAATATCATTAAGAAATGCTAATCAAGATCAAGGACACCATTGTTTGTTGGAATTGAATGAATTCATGGTCTAGATGGTTCATTGAGATTGTTTTTACAATGAATATTGTTGTTATAAAGGACACAAAAGATAAGTTTATGGTCATTGCATGAAAATGTCTTTATAACAAAAAGAGGAGCTTGATTAGCATGAGGTGATTACAAAGTCTTAATATTTTGGAGTTAAACCAAGATGAATGACTCCTTCATTTGTTGCATGTAAATTCATTTAGCGTTGCAATCGTGTTTAGGATTACTTGACTTGATTAATATGCATGTAGGATAGCCACAATTGTTAATTTCATGATCAATGTATAAAAAAGGGTGTTGAGAAAAAAAAGGGAAGCATTGCTTAGTGGAAACAATAGCAGGGACACTTTATTTTGGAATTCAACCAATTAATATCATTAAGAAATGCTAATCAAGATCAAGGACACCATTGTTTGTTGGAATTGAATGAATTCATGGTGTAGATGGTTCATTGACATTGTGTTTACAATGAATATTGATGTTAAAAAGGACTCAAAAGATAATTTCATGGTCATTGCATGAAAAAAGTCCTTACAACAAAAAGAGGAGCTTGTTTAGCATGAGGTGATTACAAAGTGTCATTGTTTTGGAGTTAAACCACTTAATATTAGTACGAAATGCAAACCAAGATGCATGACTCCTTCATTTGTTGCATGTAAATTCATTTAGCGTTGTAATTGTGTTTAGAATTACTTGTCTTGATTAATGTGCAAGGTAGGATAGCCACAATTGTTAATTTCCTGATTAATGTATAAAAAAGGGTGTTTAGAAACAAAAGGGAAGCATTGCTTAGTGGAAACAATAGCAGGAACACTTTATTTTGGAATTCAACGAATTAACATCATTAAGAAATGCTAATCAAGATCAAGGACACCATTGTTTGTTGGAATTGAATGAATTCATGGTGTAGATGGTTCATTGACATTGTTTTTACAATGAATAATGATGTTAAAAAGGACTCAAAAGTTAATTTCATGGTCATTGCATGAAAAAAGTCCTTACAACAAAAAGAGGAGCTTGTTTAGCATGAGGTGATTACAAAGTCTCAATATTTTGGAGTTAAACCACTTAATATTAGTACGAAATGCAAACCAAGATGAATGACTCCTTCATTTGTTGCATGTAAATTCATTTAGCGTTGTAAACGTGTTTAGGATTACTTGTCTTGATTAATATGCAAGGTAGGATAGCCACAATTGTTAATTTCCTGATCAATGTATAAAAAAGGGTGTTTAGAAACAAAAGGGAAGCATTGCTTAGTGGAAACAATAGCAGGGACACTTTATTTTGGAATTCAACGAATTAACATCATTTAGAAATGCTAATCAAGATCAAGGACACTATTGTTTGTTGTAATTGAATCAATTCATGGTGTAGATGGTTCATTGACATTGTTTTTACAATGAATATTGATGTTAAAAAGCACTCAAAAGATAATCTCATATTCATTGCATGAAAAAAGTCCTTGTTTCCACTAAGCAATGCTTCCCTTTTGGTTCTAAACTCCCTTTTTTATACATTGATCATGAAATCAACAATAGCAGGGACACTTTATTTTGGAATTCAACCAATTAATATCATTAAGAAATGCTAATCAAGATCAATGACACCATTGTTTGTTGGAATTGAATGAATTCATGGTCTAGATGGTTCATTGACATTGTTTTTACAATGAATATTGTTGTTATAAAGGACACAAAAGATAAGTTTATGGTCATTGCATGAAAAAACTCCTTATAACAAAAAGAGGAGCTCGATTAGAATGAGGTGATTACAAAGTCTTAATATTTTGGAGTTAAACCACTTAATATTAGTATGAAATGCGAACCAAGATGAATGAGTCCTTCATTTGTTGCATGTAAATTCATTTAGGGTTGCAATTGTGTTTAGGATTACTTGATATGCATGTAGGATAGCCACAATTGTTAATTTCATGATCAATGTATAAAAAAGGGTGTTGAGAAAAAAAAGGGAAGCATTGCTTAGTGGAAACAATAGCAGGGACACTTTATTTTGGAATTCAACCAATTAATATCATTAAGAAATGCTAATCATGATCAAGGACACCATTTTTTGTTGGAATTGAATGAATTCATGGTGTAGATGGTTCATTGAAATTGTTTTTACAATGAATATTGATGTTAAAAAGGACTCAAAAGATAATTTCATGGTCATTGCATGAAAAAAGTTCTTACAACAAAAAGAGGAGCTTGTTTAGCATGAGGTGATTACAAAGTCTCATTGTTTTGGAGTTAAACCACTTAATATTAGTACGAAAATGCAAAACCAAGATCATGACTCCTTCCTTCATTTGTTGCATGTAAATTCATTTAGCGTTGTAATCGTGTTTAGGATTACTTGTCTTGATTAATATGCAAGGTAGGATAGCCACAATTGATAATTTCCTGATTAATGTATAAAAAAGGGTGTTTTGAAACAAAAGGGAAGCATTGCTTAGTGGAAACAATAGCAGGAACACTTTATTTTGGAATTCAACGAATTAACATCATTAAGAAATGCTAATCAAGATCAAGGACACCATTGTTTGTTGGAATTGAATGAATTCATGGTGTAGATGGTTCATTGACATTGTTTTTACAATGAACATTGATGTTAAAAAGGACTCAAAAGTTAATTTCATGGTCATTGCATGAAAAAAGTTCTTACAACAAAAAGAGGAGCTTGTTTAGCATGAGGTGATTACAAAGTCTCATTGTTTTGGAGTTAAACCACTTAATATTAGTACGAAATGCAAACCAAGATGCATGACTCCTTCATTTGTTGCATGTAAATTCATTTAGCGTTGTAATCGTGTTTAGGATTACTTGTCTTGATTAATGTGCAAGGTAGGATAGCCACAATTGTTAATTTCCTGATTAATGTATAAAAAAGGGTGTTTAGAAACAAAAGGGAAGCATTGCTTAGTGGAAACAATAGCAGGAACACTTTATTTTGGAATTCAACGAATTAACATCATTAAGAAATGCTAATCAAGATCAAGGACACCATTGTTTGTTGGAATTGAATGAATTCATGGTGTAGATGGTTCATTGACATTGTTTTTACAATGAATATTGATGTTAAAAAGGACTCAAAAGTTAATTTCATGGTCATTGCATGAAAAATTCCTTACAACAAAAAGAGGAGCTTGTTTAGCATGAGGTGATTACAAAGTCTAAATATTTTGGAGTTAAACCACTTAATATTAGTACGAAATGCAAACCAAGATGCATGACTCCTTCATTTGTTGCGTGTAAATTCATTTACAGTTGTAATCGTGTTTAGGATTGCTTGTCTTGATTAATATGGATGGTAGGATACCCACGATTGTTAATTTCATGATCAATGTATAAAAAAGGGTGTTTAGAAACAAAAGGGAAGCATTGCTTAGTGGAAACAATAGCAGGGACACTTTATTTCGGAATTCAACCAATTAATATCATTAGGAAATGCTAATCAAGATCAAGGACACCATTGTTTGTTGGAATTGAATGAATTCATGGTGTAGATGGTCCATTGACATTGTTTTTACAATGAATATTGATGTTAAAAAGGAGTCAAAAGATAATTTCATGTTCATTGCATGAAAAAAGTCCTTACAACAAAAGGAAGAGCTTGATTAGCATGAGGTGATTACAGAGTCTCAATATTTTGGAGTTAAACCACTTAATATTGGTACGAAATGCAAAACAAGATGAATGACTCCTTCATTTGTTGCACGTAAATTCATTTAGCGTTGTAATCGTGTTTAGGATTACTTGACTTGATTAATATGCATGTAGGATAGCAACAATTGTTAATTTCATGATCAATGTATAAATAAGGGTGTTTAGAAACAAAAGGGAAGCATTGCTTAGTGGAAACAATAGCAGGAACACTTTATTTTGGAATTCAACGAATTAACATCATTAAGAAATGCTAATCAAGATCAAGGACACCATTGTTTGTTGGAATTGAATGAATTCATGGTGTAGATGGTTCGTTGACATTGTTTTTACAATGAATATTGATGTTAAAAAGGACTCAAAAGTTAATTTCATGGTCATTGCATGAAAAAAGTCCTTACAACAAAAAGAGGAGCTTGTTTAGCATGAGGTGATTAGAAAGTCTCAATATTTTGGAGTTAAACCACTTAATATTAGTACGAAATGCAAACCAAGATGCATGACTCCTTCATTTGTTGCGTGTAAATTCATTTACAGTTGTAATCGTGTTTAGGATTGCTTGTCTTGATTAATATGGATGGTAGGATACCCACGATTGTTAATTTCATGATCAATGTATAAAAAAGGGTGTTTAGAAACAAAAGGGAAGCATTGCTTAGTGGAAACAATAGCAGGGACACTTTATTTCGGAATTCAACCAATTAATATCATTAGGAAATGCTAATCAAGATCAAGGACACCATTGTTTGTTGGAATTGAATGAATTCATGGTGTAGATGGTCCATTGACATTGTTTTTACAATGAATATTGATGTTAAAAAGGAGTCAAAAGATAATTTCATGTTCATTGCATGAAAAAGGTCCTTACAACAAAAGGAGGAGCTTGATTAGCATGAGGTGATTACAAAGTCTCAATATTTTGGAGTTAAACCACTTAATATTGGTACGAAATGCAAAACAAGATGAATGACTCCTTCATTTGTTGCACGTAAATTCATTTAGCGTTGTAATCGTGTTTAGGATTACTTGACTTGATTAATATGCATGTAGGATAGCCACAATTGTTAATTTCATGATCAATGTATAAATAAGGGTGTTTAGAAACAAAAGGGAAGCATTGCTTAGTGGAAACAATAGCAGGGACACTTTATTTTGGAATTCAACCAATTAATATCATTAAGAAATGCTAATCAAGATCAAGGACACCATTGTTTGTTGGAATTGAATGAATTCATGGTGTAGATGATTCATTGACATTGTTTTTACAATGAATATTGTTGTTATAAAGGACACAAAAGATAAGTTTATGGTCATTGCATGAAAAAAGTCCTTATAACAAAAAGAGGAGGTTGATTAGCATGAGGTGATTACAAAGTCTCAATATTTTGGAGTTAAACCACTTAATATTAGTACGAATTTTTGGAATTCAACCAATTAATATCATTAAAAAATGCTAATCAAGATCAAGGACACCATTGTTTGTTGGAATTGAATGAATTCATGGTGTAGATGGTTCATTGACATTGTTTTTACAATGAACATTGATGTTAAAAAGGACTCAAAAGATAATTTCATGTTCATTGCATGAAAAAAGTCCTTGTTTCCACTAAGCAATGCTTCCTATTTGGTTCTAAACACCCTTTTTTATACATTGATCATGAAATCAACAATAGCAGGGACACTTTATTTTGGAATTGAACCAATTAATATGACTAAGAAATGCTAATCAAGATCAAGGACACCATTGTTTGTTGCAATTGAATGAATTCATGGTGTAGATGGTTCATTGACATTGTTTTTACAATGAATATTGACGTTAAAGAGGACTGAAAAGATAATTTCATGTTCATTGCATGAAAAAAGTCCTTGTTTCCACTAAGCAATGCTTCCCTTTTGGTTCTAAACACCCTTTTTTATACATTGATCATGAAATCATCAATAGCAGGGAAATTTTATTTTGGAATTCAACCAATTAATATCATTAAGAAATGCTAATCAAGATCAAGGACACCATTGTTTGTTGCAATTGAATGAATTCATGGTGTAGATGGTTCATTGAGATTGTTTTTACAATGAATATTGTTGTTATAAAGGACACAAAAGATAAGTTTATGGTCATTGCATGAAAAAAGTCCTTATAACAAAAAGAGGAGCTTGATTAGCATGAGGTGATTACAAAGTCTCAATATTTTGGAGTTAAACCACTTAATATTAGTACGAAATGCAAACCAAGATGAATGACTCCTTCATTTGTTGCATGTAAATTCATTTAGCGTTGAAATCGTGTTTAGGATTACTTGACTTGATTAATATGCGTGTAGGATAGCCACAATTGTTAATTTCATGATCAATGTATAAAAAAGGGTGTTGAGAAAAAAAAGGGAAGCATTGCTTAGTGGAAACAATAGCAGGGACACTTTATTTTGGAATTCAACCAATTAATATCATTAAGAAATGCTAATCAAGATCAACGACACCATTGTTTGTTGGAATTGAATGAATTCATGGTGTAGATGGTTCATTGACATTGTTTTTACAATGAATATTGATGTTAAAAAGGACTCAAAAGATAATTTCATGTTCATTGCATGAAAAAAGTCCTTGTTTCCACTAAGCAATGCTTCCCTTTTGGTTATAAACACCCTTTTTTATACATTGATCATGAAATCAACAATAGCAGGGACACTTTATTTTGGAATTGAACCAATTAATATGACTAAGAAATGCTAATCAAGATCAAGAACACCATTGTTTGTTGGAATTGAATGAATTCATGGTGTAGATTGTTCATTGACATTGTTTTTACAATGAATATTGTTGTTATAAAGGAGACAAAAGATAAGTTTATGGTCATTGCATGAAAAAGTCTTTATAACAAAAAGAGGAGCTTGATTAGCATGAGGTGATTACCAAGTCTCAATATTTTGGATTTAAACCATTAATATTTGTACGAAATGCAAACCAAGATGAATGACTCCTTCATTTGTTGCATGTAAATTCATTTAGCATTGCAATCGTGTTTAGGATTACATGACTTGATTAATATGCATGTAGGATAGCCACAATTGTTAATTTCATGATCAATGTATAAAAAAAAGGGTGTTTGAGAAAAAAAAGGGAAGCATTGCTTAGTGGAAACAATAGCAGGGACACTTTATTTTGGAATTCAACCAATTAATATCATTAAGAAATGCTAATCAAGATCAACGACACCATTGTTTGTTGGAATTGAATGAATTCATGGTGTAGATGGTTCATTGACATTGTTTTTACAATGAATATTGATGTTAAAAAGGACTCAAAAGTTAATTTCATGGTCATTGCATGAAAAAAGTTCTTACAACAAAAAGAGGAGCTTGTTTAGCATGAGGTGATTACAAAGTCTCATTGTTTTGGAGTTAAACCACTTAATATTAGTACGAAATGCAAACCAAGATGCATGACTCCTTCATTTGTTGCATGTAAATTCATTTAGCGTTGTAATCGTGTTTAGGATTACTTGTCTTGATTAATATGCAAGGTAGGATAGCCACAATTGTTAATTTCCTGATTAATGTATAAAAAAGGGTGTTTAGAAACAAAAGGGAAGCATTGCTTAGTGGAAACAATAGCAGGGACACTTTATTTTGGAATTCAACGAATTAACATCATTAAGAAATGCTAATCAAGATCAAGGACACCATTGTTTGTTGGAATTGAATGAATTCATGGTGTAGATGGTTCATTGACATTGTTTTTACAATGAATATTGATGTTAAAAAAGGACTCAAAAGTTAATTTCATGGTCATTGCATGAAAAAAGTCCTTACAACAAAAAGAGGAGCTTGTTTAGCATGAGGTGATTACAAAGTCTCAATATTTTGGAGTTAAACCACTTAATATTAGTACGAAATGCAAACCAAGATGCATGACTCCTTCATTTGTTGCGTGTAAATTCATTTACAGTTGTAATCGTGTTTAGGATTGCTTGTCTTGATTAATATGGATGGTAGGATACCCACGATTGTTAATTTCATGATCAATGTATAAAAAAGGGTGTTTAGAAACAAAAGGGAAGCATTGCTTAGTGGAAACAATAGCAGGGACACTTTATTTCGGAATTCAACCAATTAATATCATTAGGAAATGCTAATCAAGATCAAGGACACCATTGTTTGTTGGAATTGAATGAATTCATGGTGTAGATGGTCCATTGACATTGTTTTTACAATGAATATTGATGTTAAAAAGGAGTCAAAAGATAATTTCATGTTCATTGCATGAAAAAAGTCCTTACAACAAAAGGAGGAGCTTGATTAGCATGAGGTGATTACAGAGTCTCAATATTTTGGAGTTAAACCACTTAATATTGGTACGAAATGCAAAACAAGATGAATGACTCCTTCATTTGTTGCACGTAAATTCATTTAGCGTTGTAATCGTGTTTAGGATTACTTGACTTGATTAATATGCATGTAGGATAGCCACAATTGTTAATTTCATGATCAATGTATAAATAAGGGTGTTTAGAAACAAAAGGGAAGCATTGCTTAGTGGAAACAATAGCAGGAACACTTTATTTTGGAATTCAACGAATTAACATCATTAAGAAATGCTAATCAAGATCAAGGACACCATTGTTTGTTGGAATTGAATGAATTCATGGTGTAGATGGTTCGTTGACATTGTTTTTACAATGAATATTGATGTTAAAAAGGACTCAAAAGTTAATTTCATGGTCATTGCATGAAAAAAGTCCTTACAACAAAAAGAGGAGCTTGTTTAGCATGAGGTGATTACAAAGTCTCAATATTTTGGAGTTAAACCACTTAATATTAGTACGAAATGCAAACCAAGATGCATGACTCCTTCATTTGTTGCGTGTAAATTCATTTACAGTTGTAATCGTGTTTAGGATTGCTTGTCTTGATTAATATGGATGGTAGGATACCCACAATTGTTAATTTCATGATCAATGTATAAATAAGGGTGTTTAGAAACAAAAGGGAAGCATTGCTTAGTGGAAACAATAGCAGGGACACTTTATTTTGGAATTCAACCAATTTAATATCATTAAGAAAATGCTAATCAAGATCAAGGACACCATTGTTTGTTTGGAATTGAATGAATTCATGGTGTAGATGATTCATTGACATTGTTTTTTTACAATGAATATTGTTGTTATAAAAGGACACAAAAGATAATTTTATGGTCATTGCATGAAAAAAGTCCTTATAACAAAAAGAGGAGGTTGATTTAGCATGAGGTGATTACAAAGTCTCAAATTTTTTGGAGTTAAACCACTTAATATTAGTACGAATTTTTGGAATTCAACCAATTAATATCATTAAAAAATGCTAATCAAGATCAAGGACACCATTGTTTGTTGGAATTGAAATGAATTCATGGTGTAGATGGTTCATTGACATTGTTTTTACAATGAATATTGATGTTAAAAAGGACTCAAAAGATAATTTCATGTTCATTGCATGAAAAAAAGTCCTTGTTTCCACTAAGCAATGCTTCCTATTTGGTTCTAAAACACCCTTTTTTATACATTGATCATGAAAAATCAACAATAGCAGGGACACTTTATTTTGGAATTGAACCAATTAATATGACTAAGAAATGCTAATCAAGATCAAGGACACCATTGTTTGTTGCAATTGAATGAATTCATGGTGTAGATGGTTCATTGACATTGTTTTTTACAATGAATAATATTGACGTTAAAGAGGACTGAAAAGATAATTTCATGTTCATTGCATGAAAAAAGTCCTTGTTTCCACTAAGCAATGCTTCCCTTTTGGTTCTCTAAAACACCCTTTTTTTATACATTGATCATGAAAATCATCAATAGCAGGGAAATTTTTATTTTGGAATTCAACCAATTTAATATCATTAAGAAATGCTAATCAAGATCAAGGACACCCATTGTTTGTTGCAATTGAATGAATTCATGGTGTAGATGGTTCATTGAGATTGTTTTTACAATGAATATTGTTGTTATAAAAGGACACAAAAAGATAAGTTTATGGTCATTGCATGAAAAAAGTCCTTATAAACAAAAAAAAAAGAGGAGCTTGATTAGCATGAGGTGATTACAAAGTCTCAATATTTTGGAGTTAAACCACTTAATATTAGTACGAAATGCAAACCAAGATGAATGACTCCTTCATTTGTTGCATGTAAATTCATTTAGCGTTGAAATCGTGTTTAGGATTACTTGACTTGATTAATATGCGTGTAGGATAGCCACAATTGTTAATTTCATGATCAATGTATAAAAAAGGGTGTTTAGAAACAAAAGGGAAGCATTGCTTAGTGGAAACAATAGCAGGGTCACTTTATTTCGGAATTCAACCAATTAACACCATTAAGAAATGCTAATCAAGATCAAGGACACCATTGTTTGTTGGAATTGAATGAATTCATGGTGTAGATGGTTCATTGACATTGTTTTTACAATGAATATTGATGTTAAAAAGGACTCAAAAGATAATTTCATGTTCATTGCATGAAAAAAGTCCTTGTTTCCACTAAGCAATGCTTCCCTTTTGGTTATAAACACCCTTTTTTATACATTGATCATGAAATCAACAATAGTAGGGACACTTTATTTTGGAATTGAACCAATTAATATGACTAAGAAATGCTAATCAAGATCAAGAACACCATTGTTTGTTGGAATTGAATGAATTCATGGTGTAGATGGTTCATTGACATTGTTTTTACAATGAATATTGTTGTTATAAAGGAGACAAAAGATAAGTTTATGGTCATTGCATGAAAAAGTCTTTATAACAAAAAGAGGAGCTTGATTAGCATGAGGTGATTACCAAGTCTCAATATTTTGGATTTAAACCACTTAATATTTGTACGAAATGCAAACCAAGATGAATGACTCCTTCATTTGTTGCATGTAAATTCATTTAGCGTTGCAATCGTGTTTAGGATTACATGACTTGATTAATATGCATGTAGGATAGCCACAATTGTTAATTTCATGATCAATGTATAAAAAAGGGTGTTGAGAAAAAAAAGGGAAGCATTGCTTAGTGGAAACAATAGCAGGGACACTTTATTTTGGAATTCAACCAATTAATATCATTAAGAAATGCTAATCAAGATCAACGACACCATTGTTTGTTGGAATTGAATGAATTCATGGTGTAGATGGTTCATTGACATTGTTTTTACAATGAATATTGATGTTAAAAAGGACTCAAAAGATAATTTCATGGTCATTGCATGAAAAAAGTCCTTACAACAAAAAGAGGAGCTTGTTTAGCATAAGGTGATTACAAAGTGTCATTGTTTTGGAGTTAAACCACTTAATATTAGTACGAAATGCAAACCAAGATGCATGACTCCTTCATTTGTTGCATGTAAATTCATTTAGCGTTGTAATCGTGTTTAGGATTACTTGTCTTGATTAATATGCAAGGTAGGATAGCCACAATTGTTAATTTCCTGATTAATGTATAAAAAAGGGTGTTTAGAAACAAAAGGGAAGCCTTGCTTAGTGGAAACAATAGCAGGGACACTTTATTTTGGAATTCAACCAATTAATATCATTAAGAAATGCTAATCAAGATCAAGGACACAATTGTTTGTTGGAATTGAATGAATTCATGGTGTAGATGGTTCATTGACATTGTTTTTACAATGAATATTGATGTTAAAAAGGACTCAAAAGATAATTTCATGGTCATTACATGAAAAAAGTCCTTACAACAAAAAGAGGAGCTTGTTTAGCATGAGGTGATTACAAAGTCTCATTATTTTGGAGTTAAACCACTTAATATTAGTACGAAATGCAAACCAAGATGAATGACTCCTTCATTTGTTGCATGTAAATTCATTTAGCGTTGTAATCGTGTTTAGGATTACTTGTCTTGATTAATATGCAAGGTAGGATAGCCACATTTGTTAATTTCCTGATCAATGTGTATAAAAAAGGGGGTGTTTAGAAACAAAAAGGGAAGCATTGCTTAGTGGAAACAATAGCAGGGGACACTTTTATTTCGGAATTCAACCAATTAATATCATTTAAAAAATGCTAATCAAGATCAAGGACACCATTGTTTGTTGGAATTGAATGAATTCATGGTGTAGATGGTTCATTGACATTGTTTTTTTACAATGAATATTGATGTTATAAAAAGGACTCAAAAGATAATTTCATGTTCATTGCATGAAAAAAGTCCTTGTTTCCACTAAAAATGCTTCCCTTTTGGTTCTAAACACCTTTTTTTTTATACATTGATCATGAAATCAACAAATAGCAGGGACACTTTATTTTGGAATTGAAACCAATTAATATGACTAAGAAATGCTAATCAAGATCAAGGGACACCATTGTTTGTTGCAATTGAATGAATTCATGGTGTGATGGTTCATTGACATTGTTTTTTACAATGAATATTGATTAATATTAAAGAGGACTGAAAAGATAATTTCATGTTCATTGCATGAAAAATGAAAAAAGTCCTTGTTTCCACTAAGCAATGCTTCCCTTTTTGGTTCTAAAAACACCCTTTTTTTATACATTGATCATGAAATCACAATAGCAGGGACATTTTTATTTTGGAATTCAACCAATTAATATCATTAAGAAATGCTAATCAAGATCAAGGACGCCATTGTTTGTTGCAATTGAATGAATTCATGGTGTAGATGGTTCATTGAGATTGTTTTTACAATGAATATTGTTGTTATAAAGGACACAAAAGATAAGTTTATGGTCATTGCATGAAAAAAAAGTCCTTATAAAAAAAAGAGAGGAGCTTGATTAGCATGAGGTGATTACAAAGTCTCAATATTTTGGAGTTAAACCACTTAATATTAGTACGAAATGCAAACCAAGATGAATGACTCCTTCATTTGATGCATGTAAATTCATTTAGCATTGTAATCGTGTTTAGGATTACTTGTCTTGATTAATATGCAAGGTATGATAGCCACAATTGTTAATTTCCTGATCATTGTATAAAAAAGGGTGTGTTTAGAAACAAAAGGGAAGCATTGCTTTGTGAAAACAATAGCAGGGACACTTGATTTTGGAATTCAACCAATTAATATCATTAAGAAATGCTAATCAAGATCAAGGACACTATTGGTTGTTGGAATTGAATGAATTCATGGTATAGATGGTTCATTGACATTGTTTTTACAATGAATATTGATGTTAAAAAGGACTGAAAAGATAATTTCATGTTCATTGCATGAAAAAAAAAGTCCTTGTTTTTTCCACTAAGCAAATGCTTCCCTTTTGGTTCTAAAACCCTTTTTTTTATACATGATGATCATGAAATCAACAATAGCAGGGAAACTTTATTTTGGAATTCAACCAATTAATATCATTAAGAAATGCTAATCAAGATCAAGGACACCATTGTTTGTTGCAATTGAATGAATTCATGGTCTAGATGGTTCATTGACATTGTTTTTACAATGAATATTGTTGTTATAAAGGACACAAAAGATAATTTTTTATGGTCATTGCATGAAAAAAGTCCCTTATAACAAAAAAGAGGAGCTTGATTAGCATGAGGTGATTACAAAGTCTCAATATTTTGGAGTTAAACCACTTAATATTAGTACGAAATGCAAACCAAGATGAATGACTCCTTCATTTGTTGCATGTAAATTCATTTAACGTTGTAATCGTGTTTAGGATTACTTGTCTTGATTAATATGCAAGGTAGGATAGCTATAATTGTTAATTTCCTGATCAATGTATAAAAAAGGGTGTTTAGAAACAAAAGGGAAGCATTGCTTAGTGGAAACAATAGCAGGGACACTTTATTTTGGAAGTCAACCAATTAATATCTTTAAGAAATGCTAATCAAGATCAAGGACACCATTGTTTGTTGGAATTGAATGAATTCATGGAGTAGATGGTTCATTGACATTGTTTTTACATTGAATATTGATGTTAAAAAGGACTCAAAAGATAATTTCATGTTCATTGCATGAAAAAAGTCCTTGTTTCCACTAACCAATGCTACCCTTTTGGTTCAAAACACCCTTTTTTTATACATTGATCATGAAATCAACAATAGCAGGGACACTTTATTTTGGAAGTCAACCAATTAATATCATTAAGAAATGCTAATCAAGATCAAGGACGCCATTGTTTGTTGGAATTGAATGAATTCATGGTCTAGATGGTTCATTGACATTGTTTTTACAATGAATATTGTTGTTATAAAGGAGTCAAAAGATAATTTCATGTTCATTGCAGGAAAAAAGTCCTTACAACAAAAAGAGGAGCTTGATTAGCATGAGGTGATTACAAAGTCTCAATATTTTGGAGTTAAACCACTTAATATTGGTACAAAATGCAAACCAAGATGAATGACTCCTTCATTTGTTGCATGTAAATTCATTTAGCATTGCAATCGTGTTTAGGATTACTTGACTTGATTAATATGCATGTAGGATAGCCACAATTGTTAATTTCATGATCAATGTATAAAAAAGGGTGTTTGGAAACAAAAGGGTAGCATTGCTTAGTGGAAACAATAGCAGGGACACTTTATTTTGGAATTCAACCAATTAAACACCATGAAGAAATGCTAATCAAGATCAAGGACACCATTGTTTGTTGGAATTGAATGAATTCATGGTGTAGATGATGGTTCATTGACATTGTTTTTTACAATGAATATTGATGTTTAAAAAAGGACTCAAAAGATAATTTCATGTTTCATTGCATGAAAAAAAGTCCTTGTTTCCACTAAGCAATGCTTCCCTTTTGGTTCTAAACACCCTTTTTTTATACATTGATCATGAAATCAACAATAGCAGGGGGACACTTTATTTTGGAATTGAACCAATTAATATGACTAAGAAATGCTAATCAAGATCAAGGACACCATTGTTTTGTTGGAATTGAATGAATTCATGGTCTAGATGGTTCATTGACATTGTTTTTACAATGAATATTGTTGTTATAAAGGACACACAAGATAAGTTTATGGTCATTGCATGAAAAAGTCTTTATAACAAAAAAGAGGAGCTTGATTAGCATGAGGTGATTACCAAGTCTCAATATATTTGGATTTAAAACAACTTAATATTTGTACGAAATGCAAAACCAAGATGAATGACTCCTTCATTTGTTGCATGTAAATTCATTTAGCGTTGCAATCGTGTTTAGGATTACTTGACTTGATTAATATGCATGGTAGGATAGCCACAATTGTTAATTTCATGATCAATGTATAAAAAAAGGGTGTTGAGAAAAAAAAAAGGGAAGCATTGCTTAGTGGAAACAATAGCAGGGACACTTTATTTTGGAATTCAACCAATTAATATCATTAAGAAATGCTAATCAAGATCAAGGACACCATTGTTTGTTGCAATTGAATGAATTCATGGTGTAGATGGTTCATTGACATTGTTTTTACAATGAATATTGATGTTAAAAAGGACTCAAAAGTTAATTTCATGGTCATTGCATGAAAAAAGTCCTTACAACAAAAAGAGGAGCTTGTTTAGCATGAGGTGATTACAAAGTCTCAATATTTTGGAGTTAAACCACTTAATATTAGTACGAAATACAAACCAAGATGAATGACTCCTTCATTTGTTGCATGTAAATTCATTTAGCGTTGCAATCGTGTTTAGGATTACTTGTCTTGATTAATATGCAAGGTATGATAGCCACAATTGTTAATTTCCTGATCAATGTATAAAAAAGGGTGTTTAGAAACAAAAGGGAAGCATTGCTTTGTGAAAACAATAGCAGGGACACTTGATTTTGGAATTCAACCAATTAATATCATTAAGAAATGCTAATCAAGATCAAGGACACTATTGGTTGTTGGAATTGAATGAATTCATGGTATAGATGGTTCATTGACATTGTTTTTACAATGAATATTGATGTTAAAAAGGACTGAAAAGATAATTTCATGTTCATTGCATGAAAAAAGTCCTTGTTTCCACTAAGCAATGCTTCCCTTTTGGTTCTAAACACCCTTTTTTATACATTGATCATGAAATCAACAATAGCAGGGACACTTTATTTTGGAATTCAACCAATTAATATCATTAAGAAATGCTAATCAAGATCAAGGACACCATTGTTTGTTGCAATTGAATGAATTCATGGTCTAGATGGTTCATTGACATTGTTTTTACAATGAATATTGTTGTTATAAAGGAGACAAAAGATACGTTTATGGTCATTGCATGAAAAAGTCTTTATAACAAAAAGAGGAGCTTGATTAGCATGAGGTGATTACCAAGTCTCAATATTTTGGATTTAAACCACTTAATATTTGTACGAAATGCAAACCAAGATGAATGACTCCTTCATTTGTTGCATGTAAATTCATTTAGCGTTGCAATCGTGTTTAGGATTACTTGACTTGATTAATATGCATGTAGGATAGCCACAATTGTTAATTTCATGATCAATGTATAAAAAAGGGTGTTGAGAAAAAAAAGGGAAGCATTGCTAAGTGGAAACAATAGCAGGGACACTTTATTTTGGAATTCAACCAATTGATATCATTAAGAAATGCTAATCAAGATCAAGGACACCATTGTTTGTTGGAATTGAATGAATTCATGGTGTAGTTGGTTCATTGACATTGTTTTTACAATGAATATTGATGTTAAAAAGGACTCAAAAGATAATTTCATGGTCATTGCATGAAAAAAGTCCTTACAACAAAAAGAGGAGCTTGTTTAGCATAAGGTGATTACAAAGTGTCATTGTTTTGGAGTTAAACCACTTAATATTAGTACGAAATGCAAACCAAGATGCATGACTCCTTCATTTGTTGCATGTAAATTCATTTAGCATTGTAATCGTGTTTAGGATTACTTGTCTTGATTAATATGCAAGGTAGGATAGCCACAATTGTTAATTTCCTGATTAATGTATAAAAAAGGGTGTTTAGAAACAAAAGGGAAGCCTTGCTTAGTGGAAACAATAGCAGGGACACTTTATTTTGGAATTCAACCAATTAATATCATTAAGAAATGCTAATCAAGATCAAGGACACAATTGTTTGTCGGAATTGAATGAATTCATGGTGTAGATGGTTCATTGACATTGTTTTTACAATGAATATTGATGTTAAAAAGGACTCAAAAGATAATTTCATGGTCATTGCATGAAAAAAGTCCTTACAAACAAAAAGAGGAGCTTGTTTAGCATGAGGTGATTACAAAGTCTCATGATTTTGGAGTTAAACCACTTAATATTAGTACGAAATGCAAACCAAGATGAATGACTCCTTCATTTGTTGCATGTAAATTCATCTAGCGTTGTAATCGTGTTTAGGATTACTTGTCTTGATTAATATGCAAGGTATGATAGCCACAATTGTTAATTTCCTGATCAATGTATAAAAAAGTGTGTTTAGAAACAAAAGGGAAGCATTGCTTAGTGGAAACAATAGCAGGGACACTTTATTTCGGAATTGAACCAATTAACACCATTAAGAAATGCTAATCAAGATCAAGGACACCATTGTTTGTTGGAATTGAATGAATTCATGATCTAGATGGTTCATTGACATTGTTTTTACAATGAATATTGATGTTAAAAACTACTCAAAAGATAATTTCATGGTCGTTGCATGAAAAAAGTCCTTACAACAAAAAGAGGAGCTTGATTAGCATGAGGTGATTACAAAGTCTCATTGTTTTGGAGTTAAACCACTTAATATTAGTATGAAATGCAAACCAAGATGCATGACTCCTTCATTTGTTGCATGTAAATTCATTTAGAGTTGTAATCTTGTTTAGGATTACTTGTCTTGATTAATATGGATGGTAGGATACCCACGATTGTTAATTTCATGATCAATGTATAAAAACTGGTGTTTAGAAACAAAAGGGAAGCATTGGTTAGTGGAAACAATAGCAGGGACACTTTAACATCAATGTTCATTGTAAAAACAATGTCAATGAACCATCTACACCATGAATTCATTCAATTCCAACAAACAATGGTGTCCTTGATCTTGATTAGCATTTCTTAATGATATTAATCTTGACTTTTTTACACATTGATCATGAAATCAACAATAGCAGGGAATTCAACCAATTAATATCATTAAGAAATGCTAATCAAGATTAAGGACACCATTGTTTGTTGGAATTGAATGAATTCATGGTCTAGATGATTCATTGACATTGTTTTTACAATGAATATTGTTGTTATAAAGGACACAAAAGATAAGTTTATGGTCATTGCATGAAAAAAGTCTTTATAACAAAAAGAGGAGCTTGATTAGCAGGAGGTGATTACAAAGTCTCAATATTTTGGAGTTAAACCACTTAATATTAGTACGAAATGCAAACCAAGATGAATGACTCCTTCATTTGTTGCATGTAAATTCATTTAGCGTTGTAATAGTGTTTAGGATTACTTGTCTTGATTAATATGCAAGGTAGGATAGCCACAATTGTTAATTTCCTGATCATTGTATAATAAATGGTGTTTAGAAACAAAAGGGAAGCATTGCTTAGTGAAAACAATAGCAGGGACACTTGATTTTGGAATTCAACCAATTAATATCATTAAGAAATGCTAATCAAGATCAAGGACACTATTGGTTGTTGGAATTGAATGAATTCATGGTGTAGATGGTTCATTGACATTGTTTTTACAATGAATATTGATGTTAAAAAAGACTCAAAAGATAATTTCATGTTCATCGCATGAAAAAAGTCCTTGTTTCCACTAAGCAATGCTTCCCTTTTGGTTCTAAACATCCTTTTTTATACATTGATCATGTGAAATCAACAATAGCAGGGACACTTTTATTTTGGAATTGAAACCAATTAATATGACTAAGAAATGCTAATCAAGATCAAGGATACCATTGTTTGTTGCAATTGAATGAATTCATGGTGTAGATGGTTCATTGACATTGTTTTTACAATGAATATTGACGTTAAAGAGGACTGAAAAGATAATTTCATGTTCATTGCATGAAAAAAGTCCTTGTTTCCACTAAGCAATGCTTCCCTTTTGGTTCAAAACACCCTTTTTTATACATTGATCATGAAATCAACAATAGCAGGGAAACTTTATTTTGGAATTCAACCAATTAATATCATTAAGAAATGCTAATCAAGATCAAGGACACCATTGTTTGTTGCAATTGAATGAATTCATGGTCTAGATGGTTCATTGACATTGTTTTTACAATGAATATTGTTGTTATAAAGGACACAAAAGATAAGTTTATGGTCATTGCATGAAAAAAGTCCTTATAACAAAAAGAGGAGCTTGATTAGCATGAGGTGATTACAAAGTCTCAATATTTTGGAGTAAAAAACCACTTAATATTAGTACGAAATGCAAACCAAGATGAATGAATCCTTCATTTGTTGCATGTAAATTCATTTAGCATTGTAATCGTGTTTAGGATTACTTGTCTTGATTAATATGCAAGGTAGGATAGCCATAATTGTTAATTTCCTGATCAATGTATAAAAAAGGGTGTTTAGAAACAAAAGGGAAGCATTGCTTAGTGGAAACAATAGGCAGGGGACTATATGGACGACTTTTAACACATTCAATGTTCATTGTAAAAAACAATGTCAATGAACCATCTTACACCATGAATTCATTTCAATTCCAACAAACAATGGTTGTCCTTGATCTTGATTAGCATTTCTTAATTGATATTAATCTTGACTTTTTTACACATTGATCATGAAATCAACAACAATAGCAGGGCAAATTCAATTCAACCAATTAATATCATTAAGAAATGCTAAATCAAGATTAAGGACACCATTGTTTGTTGGAATTGAATGAATTCATGGTCTAGATGATTCATTGACATTGTTTTTACAATGAATATTGTTGTTAAAAAAAGGACACAAAAGATAAGTTTATGGTCATTGCATGAAAAAAAGTCTTTATAACAAAAAGAGGAGCTTGATTAGCAGGAGGTGATTACAAAGTCTCAATATTTTGGAGTTAAACCACTTAATATTAGTACGAAATGCAAACCAAGATGAATGACTCCTTCATTTGTTGCATGTAAATTCATTTAGCGTTGTAATAGTGTTTAGGATTTACTTGTCTTGATTAATATGCAAGGTAGGATAGCCACAATTGTTAATTTCCTGATCATTGTAGTAATAAAATGGTGTTTAGAAACAAAAGGGAAGCATTGCTTAGTGAAAACAATAGTCAGGGACACTTGATTTTGTGAATTTCAAACCCCAATATAATATCATTACAAGAAATGCTAATCAAGATCAAGGACACTATTGGTTG
>JBAPLH010002088.1:0-18221 GCA_037897445.1 Ceriops zippeliana
TGTTAATACGGACACAAAAGATAATTTCATTGTCAGTGCATGAAAAATAGTGCTTGTAACAAAAGAGGAGTCCCATTAGCATAATGTGATCAAAAAGTCTCATAATTTAGGAATTAAACCACTTAACATTAGTACAAAATGCAAGACAAGATAAATGACTTCTTTGGTTAATGGATGTAAACACATTTAGATTTTTAATGAATTTTAGACTTGTTTGATTTAATTAAGATACTAGGGGGATTAGCCACAATTGCAAATTTCAAGATCCCTGTATCAAAAAGTGTGTTTGGAACCAAAAGGGTAGCCTTGCTTACCAGAAATGATGAGAGAGACTCTTTATTTTGGAATTCAACCAATTAATATCCATAAGAAATGCTAATCAAGATTGAGACTCCATTATTTGTTGGGATTGAATGAATGCATGGTATAAATGGTTCATGGACATTGTTTTCACAATGAATATAGTTGTTAATAAGGAAACAAAAGTTAATTTCATGGTCCTTGCATTAGAAATAACGCTTGTAGCAAAAAAGGAGCCTCATTAGAATAAAGTGGTCAGAAAGCGTCATAATTTAGGAATTAAACCACGTAACTTTAGTACGAAATGCAAACTAAGATGAATGACTCCTATGGTTGATGGAAGTAGACACATTTAGAGTTTTAATGGGTATTAGACTTGCTTGCTTTAATTAATATACTAGGGGGATTAGTGACAATTATTAATTTCGTGATCCCTGTATCAAAATGTGTGTTTGGAACCAAAAGAGTAGCCTCGCTTACCATAAATGATGGGAGGGACTCCTTATTTTGGAATGCAACCAATTAACATCCATAAGAAATGCGAACCAAGATAATGGGCTCCATTGTTTGTTGGGATTGAATGAATGCATGGTATAGATAGTTCATGGACATTGTTTTTGAAATGTTGTTAATACAGACACAAAAGATAATTTCATTTTCAGTTGTCATGAAAAATAGTGATTGTAACAGGAGTCCCGATTAGCAATGTGATGATAATTTAGTACAAATACTAAGACACAAAATGATTCTTTGGATTGTCAATGCATCAAAAATAATGATTGTAACAAGAGAGGAAGTCCCATTTAGCAATTGAATGATCAATGGTTCAAATTGTTTCACAATGAATATTGGTTGTTAATTAATAATTTTAATGTCAGTGCATGAAAAATAGTGCTTGTAACAAAAAGAGGAGTATTAATAATGTGATTAGTACATAATTTAAGAATTAAAACTAACATTAGTACGAAATGCAAGACGAGAGAAATGACTACTTTGGTTGATGGAAGAAAACACATTTATATTTTTAATGGTTCTTAGACTTGTTTGTTTTAATTAATATACTAGGTGGATTAACCATAATTGCTAATTACATGATCCGTGTATCGAAAAGTTTGTTTGGGACCAAAAGGTCATCCTTGCTTACCAGAAATGATGGGCGGGACTCTTTATTTTGGAATTCAACCAATTAGTATCCACAAGAAATGTAAATTAAGGTCAAGAACTCGATTGTTTGTTGGAATTGAATGAATTCATGGTATAGATGTTTCATGGACATTTTTTCACAATGAATATTGTTGTTAATACGGACACAAAAGATAATTTCATTGTCAGTGCATGAAAAATAGTGCTTGTAACAAAAGAGGAGTCCCATTAGCATAATGTGATCAAAAAGTCTCATAATTTAGGAATTAAACCACTTAACATTAGTACAAAATGCAAGACAAGATAAATGACTTCTTTGGTTGATGGATGTAAACACATTTAGATTTTTAATGATTTTTAGACTTGTTTGATTTAATTAAGATACTAGGGGGATTAGCCACAATTGCAAATTTCAAGATCCCTGTATCAAAAAGTGTGTTTGGAACCAAAAGGGTAACCTTGCTTACTAGAAATGATGGGAGGGACTCTTTATTTTGGAATTCAACCAATTAATATCCATAAGAAATGCTAATTAAGATTGAGACTCCATTGTTTGTTGGGATTGAATGAATGCATGGTATAAATGGTTCATGGACATTGTTTTCACAATGAATATAGTTGTTAATAAGGAAACAAAAGTTAATTTCATGGTCCTTGCATTAGAAATAAGGCTTGTAGCAAAAAAAGAGCCTCATTAGATTAAAGTGGTCAGAAAGCCTCATAATTTAGGAATTAAACCACGTAACTTTAGTACGAAATGCAAACCAAGATGAATGACTCCTATGGTTGATGGAAGTAAACACATTTAGAGTTTTAATGGGTATTAGACTTGCTTGTTTTAATAAATATACTAGGGGGATTAGCGACAATTATTAATTTCATGATCCCTGTATCAAAATGTGTGTTTGGAACCAAAAGAGTAGCCTCGCTTACCATAGATGATGGGAGGGACTCTTTATTTTGGAATTCAACCAATTAGTATCCACAAGAAATGTAAATTAAGGTCAAGAACTCGATTGTTTGTTGGAATTGAATGAATTCATGGTATAGATGTTTCATGGACATTGTTTTCACAATGAATATTGTTGTTAATACGGACACAAAAGATAATTTCATTGTCAGTGCATGAAAAATAGTTCTTGTAACAAAAGAGGAGTCCCATTAGCATAATGTGATCAAAAAGTCTCATAATTTAGGAATTAAACCACTTAACATTAGTACAAAATGCAAGACAAGATAAATGACTTCTTTGGTTGATGGATGTAAACACATTTAGATTTTTAATGATTTTTAGACTTGTTTGATTTAATTAAGATACTATGGGGATTAGCCACAATTGCAAATTTCAAGATCCCTGTATCAAAAAGTGTGTTTGGAACCAAAAGGGTAACCTTGCTTACTAGAAATGATGGGAGGGACTCTTTATTTTGGAATTCAACCAATTAATATCCATAAGAAATGCTAATTAAGATTGAGACTCCATTGTTTGTTGGGATTGAATGAATGCATGGTATAAATGGTTCATGGACATTGTTTTCACAATGAATATAGTTGTTAATAAGGAAACAAAAGTTAATTTTATGGTCCTTGCATTAGAAATAACGCTTGTAGCAAAAAAAGAGCCTCATTAGATTAAAGTGGTCAGAAAGCCTCATAATTTAGGAATTAAACCACGTAACTTTAGTACGAAAAATGCAAACTAAGATGAATGACTCCTATGGTTGATGGAAGTAAACACATTTAGAGTTTTTAATGGGTATTAGACTTGCTTGTTTTAATAAATATACTAGGGGGATTAGCGACAATTATTAATTTCATGATCCCTGTATCAAAATGTGTGTTTGGAACCAAAAGAGTAGCCTCGCTTACCATAAATGATGGGAGGGACTCTTTATTTTGGAATGCAACCAATTAACATCCATAAGAAATGCGAATCAAGATCATGGGCTCCATTGTTTGTTGGAATTGAATGAATTCATGGTATAAATGGTTCATGGACATTGTTTTTACAATGAATATAGTTGTTAATACAGACACAAATGATAATTTTATTGTCAATGCATGAAAAATAATGCTTGTAACAAAAGAGGAGTCCCATTAGCATAATGTGATCAAAAAGTCTCATAATTTAAGAATTAAACCACTTAACATTAGTACGAAATGCAAGACGAGAGAAATGACAACTTTGGTTGATGGAAGAAAACACATTTATATTTTTAATGGTTCTTAGACTTGTTTGTTTTAATTAATATACTAGGTGGATTAACCATAATTGCTAATTACATGATCCGTGTATCGAAAAGTGTGTTTGGGACCAAAAGTTCAGCCTTGCTTACCAGAAATGATGGGAGGGACTCTTTATTTTGGAATTCAACCAATTAGTATCCACAAGAAATGTAAATTAAGGTCAAGAACTCGATTGTTTGTTGGAATTGAATGAATTCATGGTATAGATGTTTGATGGACATTGTTTTCACAATGAATATTGTTGTTAATACGGACACAAAAGATAATTTCATTGTCAGTGCATGAAAAATAGTTCTTGTAACAAAAGAGGAGTCCCATTAGCATAATGTGATCAAAAAGTCTCATAATTTAGGAATTAAACCACTTAACATTAGTACAAAATGCAAGACAAGATAAATGACTTCTTTGGTTGATGGATGTAAACACATTTAGATTTTTAATGATTTTTAGACTTGTTTGATTTAATTAAGATACTAGGGGGATTAGCCACAATTGCAAATTTCAAGATCCCTGTATCAAAAAGTGTGTTTGGAACCAAAATGGTAACCTTGCTTACTAGAAATGATGGGAGAGACTCTTTATTTTGGAATTCAACCAATTAATATCCATAAGAAATGCTAATCAAGATTGAGACTCCATTGTTTGTTGGGATTGAATGAATGCAATGTATAAATGGTTCATGGACATTGTTTTCACAATGAATATAGTTGTTAATAAGGAAACAAAAGTTAATTTCATGGTCCTTGCATTAGAAATAAGGCTTGTAGCAAAAAAAGAGCCTCATTAGATTAAAGTGGTCAGAAAGCCTCATAATTTACGAATTAAACCACGTAACTTTAGTACGAAATGCAAACCAAGATGAATGACTCCTCTGGTTGATTGAAGTAAACACATTTAGAGTTTGAATGGGTATTAGACTTGCTTGTTTTAATAAATATAGTAGGGGGATTAGCGACAATTATTAATTTCATGATCCCTGTATCAAAATGTGTGTTTGGAACCAAAAGAGTAGCCTCACTTACCATAAATGATGGGAGGGACTCTTTATTTTGGAATTCAACCAATTGGTATCCACAAGAAATGTAAATTAAGGTCAAGGACTCGATTGTTTGTTGGAATTGAATGAATTCATGGTATAGATGTGTCATGGACATTGTTTTCACAATGAATATTGTTGTTAATACGGACACAAAAGATAATTTCATTGTCAGTGCATGAAAAATAGTGCTTGTAACAAAACAGGAGTCGCATTAGCATAATGTGATCAAAAAGTCTCATAATTTAGGAATTAAACCACTTAACATTAGTACAAAATGCAAGACAAGATAAATGACTTCTTTGGTTGATGGATGTAAACACATTTAGATTTTTAATGATTTTTAGACTTGTTTGATTTAATTAAGATACTAGGGGGATTAGCCACAATTGCAAATTTCAAGATCCCTGTATCAAAAAGTGTGTTTGGAACCAAAAGGGTAGCCTTGCTTACCAGAAATGATGGGAGAGACTCTTTATTTTGGAATTCAACCAATTAATATCCATAAGAAATGCTAATCAAGATTGAGACTCCCATTATTTGTTGGGATTGAATGAATGCATGGTATAAATGGTTCATGGACATTGTTTTCACAATGAATATAGTTGTTAATAAGGAAGCAAAAGTTAATTTCATGGTCCTTGCATTAGAAATAAGGCTTGTAGCAAAAAAGGAGCCTCATTAGAATAAAGTGGTCAGAAAGCCTCATAATTTAGGAATTAAACCACGTAACTTTAGTACGAAATGCAAACTAAGATGAATGACTCCTACGGTTGATGGAAGTAAACACATTTAGAGTTTTAATGGGCATTAGACTTGCTTGTTTTAATTAATATACTAGGGGGATTAGCGACAATTATTAATTTCATGATCCCTGTATCAAAATGTGTGTTTGGAACCAAAAGAGTAGCCTCGCTTACCATAAATGATGGGAGGGACTCCTTATTTTGGAATGCAACCAATTAACATCCATAAGAAATGCGAACCAAGATCATGGGCTCCATTGTTTCTTGGGATTGAATGAATGCATGGTATAGATAGTTCATGGACATTGTTTTCACAAAGAATATAGTTGTTAATGCAACCAATTAACATCCATAAGAAATGCGAACCAAGATCATGGGCTCCATTGTTGCTTGGGATTGAATGAATGCATGGTATAGATAGTTCATGGACATTGTTTTCACAAAGAATATTGTTGTTAATACGGACACAAAAGATAATTTCATTGTCAGTGCATGAAAAATAGTGCTTGTAACAAAAGAGGAGTCCGATTAGCATAATCTGATCAAAAAGTCTCATAATTTAGGAATTAAACCACTTAACATTAGTACAAAATGCAAGACAAGATAAATGACTTCTTTGGTTGATGGATGTAAACACATTTAGATTTTTAATGATTTTTAGACTTGTTTGATTGAATTAAGATACTAGGGGGATTAGCCACAATTGCAAATTTCAAGATCCCTGTATCAAAAAGTGTGTTTGGAACCAAAAGGGTAACCTTGCTTACTAGAAATGATGGGAGAGACTCTTTATTTTGGAATTCAACCAATTAATATCCATAAGAAATGCTAATCAAGATTGAGACTCCATTGTTTGTTGGGA
Organism: Ceriops zippeliana; assembly: GCA_037897445.1. Taxonomy (NCBI): domain Eukaryota; kingdom Viridiplantae; phylum Streptophyta; class Magnoliopsida; order Malpighiales; family Rhizophoraceae; genus Ceriops; species Ceriops zippeliana. The sequence goes on from JBAPLH010002088.1 coordinate 6,335, forward strand.
TTGAATGAATGCATGGTATAGATGGTTCATGGACATTGTTTTCACAATGAATATTGTTGTTAATACGGACACAAAAGATAATTTCATTGTCAGTGCATGAAAAATAGTGCTTGTAACAAAAGAGGAGTCCCATTAGCATAATGTGATCAAAAAGTCTCATAATTTAATAATTAAACCACTTAACATTAGTACGAAATGCAAGACGAGAGAAATGACTACTTTGGTTGATGGAAGAAAACACATTTATATTTTTAATGGTTCTTAGACTTGTTTGTTTTAATTAATATACTAGGTGGATTAACCATAATTGCTAATTACATGATCCGTGTATCGAAAAGTGTGTTTGGGACCAAAAGGTCAGCCTTGCTTACCAGAAATGATGGGAGGGACCCTTTATTTTGGAATTCAACCAATTAGTATCCACAAGAAATGTAAATTAAGGTCAAGAACTCGATTGTTTGTTGGAATTGAATGAATTCATGGTATAGATGTTTCATGGACATTGTTTTCACAATGAATATTGTTGTTAATACGGACACAAAAGATAATTTCATTGTCAGTGCATGAAAAATAGTGCTTGTAACAAAAGAGGAGTCCCATTAGCATAATTTGATCAAAAAGTCTCATAATTTAAGAATTAAACCACTTAACATTAGTACAAAATGCAAGACAAGATAAATGACTTCTTTGGTTGATGGATGTAAACACATTTAGATTTTTAATGATTTTTAGACTTGTTTGATTTAATTAAGATACTAGGGGGATTAGCCACAATTGCAAATTTCAAGATCCCTGTATCAAAAAGTGTGTTTGGAACCAAAAGGGTAACCTTGCTTAGCAGAAATGATGGGAGAGACTCTTTATTTTGGAATTCAACCAATTAATATCCATAAGAAATGCAAATCAAGATTGAGACTCCATTGTTTGTTGGGATTGAATGAATGCATGGTATAAATGGTTCATGGACATTGTTTTCACAATGAATATAGTTGTTAATAAGGAAACAAAAGTTAATTTCATGGTCCTTGCATTAGAAATAAGGCTTGTAGCAAAAAAAGAGCCTCATTAGATTAAAGTGGTCAGAAAGCCTCATAATTTAGGAATTAAACCACGTAACTTTAGTACGAAATGCAAACCAAGATGAATGACTCCTCTGGTTGATGGAAGTAAACACATTTAGAGTTTTAATGGGTATTAGACTTGCTTGTTTTAATAAATATAGTAGGGGGATTAGCGACAATTATTAATTTCATGATCCCTGTATCAAAATGTGTGTATGGAACCAAAAGAGTAGCCTCGCTTACCATGAATGATGGGAGGGACTCTTTATTTTGGAATGCAACCAATTAACATCCATAAGAAATGCAAATCAAGATCATTGGCTCCATTGTTTGTTGGAATTGAATGAATTCATGGTATAAATGGTTCATGGACATTGTTTTTACAATGAATATAGTTGTTAATACAGACACAAATGATAATTTTATTGTCAATGCATGAAAAATAATGCTTGTAACAAAAGAAAAGTCTCATTAGCATAATGTGATCAAAAAGTCTCATAATTTAAGAATTAAACCACTTAACATTAGTACGAAATGCAAGACGAGAGAAATGACTACTTTGGTTGATGGAAGAAAACACATTTATATTTTTAATGGTTCTTAGACTTGTTTGTTTTAATTAATATACTAGGTGGATTAACCATAATTGCTAATTACATGATCCGTGTATCGAAAAGTGTGTTTGGGACCAAAAGGTCAGCCTTGCTTACCAGAAATGATGGGAGGGACCCTTTATTTTGGAATTCAACCAATTAGTATCCACAAGAAATGTAAATTAAGGTCAAGAACTCGATTGTTTGTTGGAATTGAATGAATTCATGGTATAGATGTTTCATGGACATTGTTTTCACAATGAATATTGTTGTTAATACGGACACAAAAGATAATTTCATTGTCAGTGAATGAAAAATAGTGCTTGTAACAAAAGAGGAGTCCCATTAGCATAATGTGATCAAAAAGTCTCATAATTTAGGAATTAAACCACTTAACATTAGTACAAAATGCAAGACAAGATAAATGACTACTTTGGTTGATGGATGTAAACAAATTTAGATTTTTAATGATTTTTAGACTTGTTTGATTTAATTAAGATACTAGGGGGATTAGCCACAATTGCAAATTTCAAGATCCCTGTATCAAAAAGTGTGTTTGGAACCAAAAGGGTAGCCTTGCTTACCAGAAATGATGGGAGAGACTCTTTATTTTGGAATTCAACCAATTAATATCCATAAGAAATGCTAATCAAGATTGAGACTCCCTTATTTGTTGGGATTGAATGAATGCATGGTATAAATGGTTCATGGACATTGTTTTCACAATGAATATAGTTGTTAATAAGGAAGCAAAAGTTAATTTCATGGTCCTTGCATTAGAAATAAGGCTTGTAGCAAAAAAGGAGCCTCATTAGAATAAAGTGGTCAGAAAGCCTCATAATTTAGGAATTAAACCACGTAACTTTAGTACGAAATGCAAACTAATATGAATGACTCCTACGGTTGATGGAAGTAAACACATTTAGAGTTTTAATGGGCATTAGACTTGCTTGTTTTAATTAATATACTAGGGGGATTAGCGACAATTATTAATTTCATGATCCCTGTATCAAAATGTGTGTTTGGAACCAAAAGAGTAGCCTCGCTTACCATAAATGATGGGAGGGACTCCTTATTTTGGAATGCAACCAATTAACATCCATAAGAAATGCGAACCAAGATCATGGGCTCCATTGTTTCTTGGGATTGAATGAATGCATGGTATAGATAGTTCATGGACATTGTTTTCACAAAGAATATAGTTGTTAATGCAACCAATTAACATCCATAAGAAATGCGAACCAAGATCATGGGCTCCATTGTTGCTTGGGATTGAATGAATGCATGGTATAGATAGTTCATGGACATTGTTTTCACAAAGAATATTGTTGTTAATACGGACACAAAAGATAATTTCATTGTCAGTGCATGAAAAATAGTGCTTGTAACAAAAGAGGAGTCCGATTAGCATAATCTGATCAAAAAGTCTCATAATTTAGGAATTAAACCACTTAACATTAGTACAAAATGCAAGACAAGATAAATGACTTCTTTGGTTGATGGATGTAAACACATTTAGATTTTTAATGATTTTTAGACTTGTTTGATTTAATTAAGATACTAGGGGGATTAGCCACAATTGCAAATTTCAAGATCCCTGTATCAAAAAGTGTGTTTGGAACCAAAAGGGTAACCTTGCTTACTAGAAATGATGGGAGAGACTCTTTATTTTGGAATTCAACCAATTAATATCCATAAGAAATGCTAATCAAGATTGAGACTCCATTGTTTGTTGGGATTGAATGAATGCATGGTATAGATGGTTCATGGACATTGTTTTCACAATGAATATTGTTGTTAATACGGACACAAAAGATAATTTCATTGTCAGTGCATGAAAAATAGTGCTTGTAACAAAAGAGGAGTCCCATTAGCATAATGTGATCAAAAAGTCTCATAATTTAAGAATTAAACCACTTAACATTAGTACGAAATGCAAGACGAGAGAAATGACTACTTTGGTTGATGGAAGAAAACACATTTATATTTTTAATGGTTCTTAGACTTGTTTGTTTTAATTAATATACTAGGTGGATTAACCATAATTGCTAATTACATGATCCGTGTATCGAAAAGTGTGTTTTGGGACCAAAAGGTCAGCCTTGCTTACCAGAAATGATGGGAGGGACTCTTTATTTTGGAATTCAACCAATTAGTATCCACAAGAAATGTAAATTAAGGTCAAGAACTCGATTGTTTGTTGGAATTGAATGAATTTCGTGGTATAGATGTTTCATGGACATTGTTTTCACAATGAATATTGTTGTTAATACGGACACAAAAGATAATTTCATTGTCAGTGCATAAAAATAGTGCTTGTAACAAAAGAGGAGTCCCATTAGCATAATGTGATCAAAAAGTCTCATAATTTAAGAATTAAACCACTTAACATTAGTACAAAATGCAAGACAAGATAAATGACTTCTTTGGTTGATGGATGTAAACACATTTAGATTTTTAATGATTTTTAGACTTGTTTGATTTAATTAAGATACTAGGGGGATTAGCCACAATTGCAAATTTCAAGATCCCTGTATCAAAAAGTGTGTTTGGAACCTAAAGGGTAACCTTGCTTACCAGAAATGATGGGAGAGACTCTTTATTTTGGAATTCAACCAATTAATATCCATAAGAAATGCAAATCAAGATTGAGACTCCATTTTTTTGTTGGGATTGAATGAATGCATGGTATAAATGGTTCATGGACATTGTTTTTCACAATGTATATAGTTGTTAATAAGGGAAACAAAAGTTAATTTCATGGTCCTTGCATTAGAAATAAGGCTTGTAGCAAAAAAAGAGCCTCATTAGATTAAAGTGGTCAGAAAGCCTCATAATTTAGGAATTAAACGACGTAACTTTAGTACGAAATGCAAACCAAGATGAATGACTCCTCTGGTTGATGGAAGTAAACACATTTAGAGTTTTAATGGGTATTAGACTTGCTTGTTTTAATAAATATAGTAGGGGGATTAGCGACAATTATTAATTTCATGATCCCTGTATCAAAATGTGTGTTTGGAACCAAAAGAGTAGCCTTGCTTACCATAAATGATGGGAGGGACTCTTTATTTAGGAATTCAACCAATTAGTATCCACAAGAAATGTAAATTAAGGTCAAGAACTCGATTGTTTGTTGGAATTGAATGAATTCATGGTATAGATGTTTCATGGACATTGTTTTCACAATGAATATTGTTGTTAATACGGACACAAAAGATAATTTCATTGTCAGTGCATGAAAAATAGTGCTTGTAACAAAAGAGGAGTCCCATTAGCATAATGTGATAAAAAAGTCTCATAATTTAGGAATTAAACCACTTAACATTAGTACAAAATGCAAGACATGATAAATGACTTCTTTGGTTGATGGATGTAAACACATTTAGATTTTTAATGATTTTTAGACTTGTTTGATTTAATTAAGATACTAGGGGGATTAGCCACAATTGCAAATTTCAAGATCCCTGTATCAAAAAGTGTGTTTGGAACCAAAAGGGTAGCCTTGCTTACCAGAAATGATGGGAGAGACTCTTTATTTTGGAATTCAACCAATTAATATCCATAAGAAATGCTAATCAAGATTGAGACTCCATTATTTGTTGGGATTGAATGAATGCATGGTATAAATGGTTCATGGACATTGTTTTCACAATGAATATAGTTGTTAATAAGGAAACAAAAGTTAATTTCATGGTCCTTGCATTAGAAATAAGGCTTGTAGCAAAAAAAGAGCCTCATTAGATTAAAGTGGTGAGAAAGCCTCATAATTTAGGAATTAAACCATGTAACTTTAGTACGAAATGCAAACCAAGATGAATGACTCCTCTGGTTGATGGAAGTAAACACATTTAGAGTTTTAATGGGTATTAGACTTGCTTGTTTTAATAAATATAGGGGGATTAGCGACAATTATTAATTTCATGATCCCTGTATCAAAATGTGTGTTTGGAACCAAAAGAGTAGCCTTGCTTACCATAAATGATGGGAGGGACTCTTTATTTAGGAATTCAACCAATTAGTATCCACAAGAAATGTAAATTAAGGTCAAGAACTCGATTGTTTGTTGGAATTGAATGAATTCATGGTATAGATGTTTCATGGACATTGTTTTCACAATGAATATTGTTGTTAATACGGACACAAAAGATAATTTCATTGTCAGTGCATGAAAAATAGTGCTTGTAACAAAAGAGGAGTCCCATTAGCATAATGTGATCAAAAAGTCTCATAATTTAGGAATTAAACCACTTAACATTAGTACAAAATGCAAGACAAGATAAATGACTACTTTGGTTGATGGATGTAAACAAATTTAGATTTTTAATGATTTTTAGACTTGTTTGATTTAATTAAGATACTAGGGGGATTAGCCACAATTGCAAATTTCAAGATCCCTGTATCAAAAAGTGTGTTTGGAACCAAAAGGGTAACCTTGCTTGGCAGAAATGATGGGAGAGACTCTTTATTTTGGAATTCAACCAATTAATATCCATAAGAAATGCTAATCAAGATTGAGACTCCATTGTTTGTTGGGATTGAATGAATGCATGGTATAAATGGTTCATGGACATTGTTTTCACAATGAATATAGTTGTTAATAAGGAAACAAAAGTTAATTTCATGGTCCTTGCATTAGAAATAAGGCTTGTAGCAAAAAAAGAGCCTCATTAGATTAAAGTGGTCAGAAAGCCTCATAATTTAGGAATTAAACCACGTAACTTTAGTACGAAATGCAAACCAAGATGAATGACTCCTCTGGTTGATGGAAGTAAACACATTTAGAGTTTTAATGGGTATTAGACTTGCTTGTTTTAATAAATATACTAGGGGGATTAGCGACAATTATTAATTTCATGATCCCTGTATCAAAATGTGTGTTTGGAACCAAAAGAGTAGCCTCGCTTACCATAAATGATGGGAGGGACTCTTTATTTTGGAATGCAACCAATTAACATCCATAAGAAATGCGAATCAAGATCATGGGCTCCATTGTTTGTTGGAATTGAATGAATTCATGGTATAAATGGTTCATGGACATTGTTTTTACAATGAATATAGTTGTTAATACAGACACAAATGATAATTTTATTGTCAATGCATGAAAAATAATGCTTGTAACAAAAGAGGAGTGCCATTAGCATAATGTGATCAAAAAGTCTCATTATTTAGGAATTAAACCACTTAACATTAGTACAAAATGCAAGATAAGATAAATGACTTCTTTGGTTGATGGAAGTAAACACATTTTGATTTTTAATGATTTTTAGACTTGTTCGTTTTAATTAAGATACTAGGCGGATTAGCCACAATTGTAAATTTCAAGGTCCCTGTATCAAAAAGTGTGTTTGCAACCAAAAGGGTAGCCTTGCTTACAAGAAATGATGGGAGAGACTCTTTATTTTGGAATTCAACCAATTGATATCCATAAGAAAAGCTAATCAAGATCAAGAGACCATAGTTTGTTGGGATTGAATGAATGCATGGTATAGATGGTTCATGGACATTGTTTTCACAATCAATATAGTTGTTAATAAGGACACAAAAGATAATTTCATGGTCATTGCATGAACAATAATGCATGTAACAAAAGAGGAGTCTCATTAGCAGAAAGTGATCAGAAAATCTCATAATTTAAGAATTAAACCACTTAACATTAGTACGAAATGCAAGACGAGAGAAATGACTACTTTGGTTGATGGAAGAAAACATATTTATATTTTTAATGGTTCTTAGACTTGTTTGTTTTAATTAATATACTAAGTGGATTAACCATAATTGCTAATTACATGATCCGTGTATCGAAAAGTGTGTTTGGGACCAAAAGGTCAGCCTTGCTTACCAGAAATGATGGCAGGTACTCTTTATTTTGGAATTCAACCAATTAGTATCCACAAGAAATGTAAATTAAGGTCAAGAATTCGATTGTTTGTTGGAATTGAATGAATTCATGGTATAGATGTTTCATGGACATTGTTTTCACAATGAATATTGTTGTTAATACGGACACAAAAGATAATTTCATTGTCAGTGCATGAAAAATAGTCTTGTAACAAAAGAGGAGTCCCATTAGCATAATGTGATCAAAAAGTCTCATAATTTAGGAATTAAACCACTTAACATTAGTACAAAATGCAAGACAAGATAAATGACTTCTTTGGTTGATGGATGTAAACACATTTAGATTTTTAATGATTTTTAGACTTGTTTGATTTAATTAAGATACTAGGGGGATTAGCCACAATTGCAAATTTCAAGATCCCTGTATCAAAAAGTGTGTTTGGAACCGAAAGGGTAGCCTTGCTTACCAGAAATGATGGGAGAGACTCTTTATTTTGGAATTCAACCAATTAATATCCATAAGAAATGCTAATCAAGATTGAGACTCCATTGTTTGTTGGGATTGAATGAATGCATGGTATAAATGGTTCATGGACATTGTTTTCACAATGAATATAGTTGTGAATAAGGAAACAAAAGTTAATTTCATGGTCCTTGCATTAGAAATAAGGCTTGTAGCAAAAAAGGAGCCTCATTAGAATAAAGTGGTCAGAAAGCCTCATAATTTAGGAATTAAACCACGTAACTTTAGTACGAACTGCAAACTAAGATGAATGACTCCTATGGTTGATGGAAGTAAACACATTTAGAGTTTTAATGGGCATTAGACTTGCTTGTTTTAATTAATATACTAGGGGGATTAGCGACAATTATTAATTTCATGATCCCTGTATCAAAATGTGTGTTTGGAACCAAAAGAGTAGCCTCGCTTACCATAAATGATGGGAGGGACTCCTTATTTTGTAATGCAACCAATTAACATCCATAAGAAATGCGAACCAAGATCATGGGCTCCATTGTTTCTTGGGATTGAATGAATGCATGGTATAGATAGTTCATGGACATTGTTTTGAGAAAGAATATAGTTTGTTAATACAGACACACAAATGATAATTTTTTATTGTCAATGCATGAAAAATAATGCTTGTAACAAAAGAGGAGTCCCATTAGCATAATGTGATCAAAAAGTCACATAATTTAAGAATTAAACCACTTAACATTAGTACGAAATGCAAGATGAAATAAATGACTCCTTTGGTTGATGGAAGAAAACACATTTATACTTTTCATGGTTCTTAGACTTGTTTGTTTTAATTAATATACTAGGTGGATTAGCCATAATTGCTAATTACATGATCCGTGTATCGAGAAGTGTGGTTGGAACCAAAAGGTCAGCCTTGCTTACCAGAAATGATGGGAGGGACTCTTTATTTTGGAATTCAACTAATTAGTATCCACAAGAAATGTAAATTAAGGTCAAGGACTCGATTGTTTGTTGGAATTGAATGAATTCATGGTATAGATGTTTCATGGACATTGTTTTCACAATGAATATTATTGTTACTACGGACACAAAAAGATAATTTCATTGTCAGTGCATGAAAAATAGTGCTTGTAACAAAACAGGAGTCCCATTAGCATAATGTGATCAAAAAGTCTCATAATTTAGGAATTAAACCACTTAACATTAGTACAAAATGCAAGACAAGATAAATGACTTCTTTGGTTGATGGATGTAAACACATTTAGATTTTTAATGATTTTTAGACTTGTTTGATTTAATTAAGATACTAGGGGGATTAGCCACAATTGCAAATTTCAAGATCCCTGTATCAAAAAGTGTGTTTGGAACCAAAAGGGTAGCCTTGCTTACCAGAAATGATGGGAAGGACTCTTTATTTTGGAATTCAACCAATTAGTATCCACAAGAAATGTAAATTAAGGTCAAGGACTCGATTGTTTGTTGGAATTGAATGAATTCATGGTATAGATGTTTCATGGACATTGTTTTCACAATGAATATTGTTGTTAATACGGACACAAAAGATAATTTCATTGTCAGTGCATGAAAAATAATGCTTGTAACAAAAGAGGTGTCCCATTAGCATAATGTGATCAAAAAGTCTCATAATTTAAGAATTAAACCACTTAACATTAGTACGAAAAGCAAGACGAGATAAATGACTCCTTTGGTTGATGGAAGAAAACACATTTATACTTTTCATGGTTCTTAGACTTGTTTGTTTTAATTAATATACTAGGTGGATTAGGCATAATTGCTTATTACATGATCCGTGTATCGAGAAGTGTGGTTGGAACCAAAAGGGTAGCCTTGCTTACCAGAAATGATGGGAGGGACTCTTTATTTTGGAATTCAACCAATTAGTATCCACAAGAAATGTAAATTAAGGTCAAGGACTCGATTGTTTGTTGGAATTGAATGAATTCATGGGATATAGATGTTTTCATGGACATTTGTTTTCACAATGAATATTATTGTTAATATGGACACAAAAGATAATTTCATTGTCAGTGCATGAAAAATAGTTCTTGTAACAAAAGAGGAGTCTCATTAGCATTATGTGATCAGAAAGTCTCATAATTTAGGACTTAAACTACATAACATTTGTACAAAATGCAAACCGAAATGAATAACTCCTGTGGTTGATGGAAATAAACATATTTTGAATTTTAATGCATATTAGACATATTTGTTTTAATTAATATGCAAGGTGGATTAGCCATAATTGTTAATTTTCATGCTTCCTGTATCAAGAAGTGGGTTTCGAAACCAAAAGGGTAGCCATGCTTACCATAGAAATGATGGGGGGAGACTCTTTATTTTGGAATTCAACCAATTAATATCCATAAGAAATGCTAATCAGGATTAAGACTCCATTGTTTTTGTTGGGATTGAATGAATGCATGGTATAGATAGTTCATGGACATTGTTTTCACAATGAATATAGTTGTTAATAAGGACACGAAAGATAATTTTGATGCTCATTGCATTATGAATAATGCTTGTAGCAAAATACTAGACTCATTAGAATAAAGTGCTCAGAAAGCCTCATAATTTAGGAATTAAACCACATAACTTTAGTACGAAATGAAAACCAAGATGAATGACTCCTCTGGTTGATGGAAGTAAACACATTTAGAGTTTTAATGGGTATTAGACTTGCTTGTTTTAATTAATATACTAGGTGGATTAGCGACAATTGTTAATTTCATGATCCCTGTATCAAAATGTGTGTTTGGAACCAAAAGAGTAGCCTCGCTTACCATAAATGCTGGGAGGAACTCTTTATTTCGGAATTCAACCAATTAATATCCATAAGAAATGCAAATCAAGATCATGGGCTCCATTGTTTGTTGGAATTGAATGAATTCATGGTATAGATGGTTCATTGACATTGTTTTTACAATGAATATAGTTGTTAAAACGGACACAAAAGATAAATTCATTGTCAATGCATGAAAAATAGTGCTTGTAACAAAAGAGGAGTCCCATTAGCATAATGTGATCAAAAAGTCTCATAATTTAAGAATTAAACCACTTAACATTAGTACGAAAAGCAAGACGAGATAAATGACTCCTTTGGTTGATGGAAGAAAACACATTTATACTTTTCATGGTTCTTAGACTTGTTTGTTTTAATTAATATACTAGGTGGATTAGGCATAATTGCTTATTACATGATCCGTGTATCGAGAAGTGTTGTTGGAACCAAAAGGGTAGCCTTGCTTACCAGAAATGATGGGAGGGACTCTTTATTTTGGAATTCAACCAATTAGTATCCACAAGAAATGTAAATTAAGGTCAAGGACTCGATTGTTTGTTGGAATTGAATGAATTCATGGTATAGATGTTTCATGGACATTGTTTTCACAATGAATATTGTTGTTAATACGGACACAAAAGATAATTTCATTGTCAGTGCATGAAAAATAATGCTTGTAACAAAAGAGGAGTCCCATTAGCATAATGTGATCAAAAAGTCTCATAATTTAGGAATTAAATCACTTAACATTAGTACAAAATGCAAGACAAGATAAATGACTTTTTTGGTTGAAGGAAGTAAACATATTTAGATTTTTAATGATTTTCAGACTTGTTTGTTTTAATTAAGATACTAGGCGGATTAGCACACAATTGCAAATTTCAAGATCCCTATATCAAAATGTGTGTTTGGAACCAAAAGCCTGGGTAGCCTTGCACAAGACCAGAGAAAATGATGGGAGAGACTCTTTATATCATTTGGAATTCAACCAATTGTTTGTTGGATTGAATGAATGCATGGTTTATATGGACATTGGTTTTCACAATGAATATAGTTGTTAATAAGGAAACAAAAGTTAATTTCATGGTCCTTCGCATTAGAAATAAGG
>JBAPLH010002089.1:0-37521 GCA_037897445.1 Ceriops zippeliana
TTTATTGATTTTTATACTTGTTTGAATCAATTAATATCCTAGGTTGCTTAGCCACATGTGTTATATTTCATGATCAATGTATCAAATAGTGTGTTTGGAATCAAAAGAAGAAGCTTGTTAACCAAAAATGGTAGGACCAACTCTCTAACTTTGAATTCAACAAATAATATCAATAAGAAATGCAATTCAAAATCAAGGACTGAATTGTTTGTTAAATTGAATGAATTCATGTAATTAATGGTCCACGACATTTTTTTGAAAATGAATATAGTTATTAAGAAAGAAACAAAATTTAATTTCAAAGTTATTGCATGAAAAATAGTCCTGGTAACAAGAAGAGGAGCCTGATTAACATGAGGTGATTAAGAATTCTCATTATTTAGGAATTAAATCAGTTAACATTTGTACGAAATGCAAACCCAGATGAATGGCACCTTTTGCCAATGGATTTAAATGGATTTGGATTTTTATTAGTGTTTATACTTGTTTGAATCAATTAATATACTAGGTTGTTTCGCCACATGTGTTATATTTCATGATCAATGTATCAAAAAGTGTGTTTGGAATCAAAAGAAGAGGCTTGTTCACCAAAAATGATAGGAGCAACTCTTTAATTTTGAATTCAACAAATAATATCATTAAGAAATGCAATTCAAAATCAAGGACTGAATTGTTTGTTAAATTGAATGAATTCATGTAATTGATGGTCCACGATCATTTTTTTCAAAATGAATATAGTTATTAAGAAAGAATCAAACGTGAATTTCAAGGTTATTGCATGAAAAATAGTCCTGGTAACAACAAGAGGAGCCTAATTAACATTGGGTGATTAGAAATTGTCATTATTTAGGAATTAAACGAGTCAACATTTGTACGAAAGGCAAACCATGATGAATGCCACCATTGGCCAATGGATTTAAATAGATTTGGATTTTTATTGGTGTTTATACTCGTTTCAATCAATTAATATACTAGGTTGTTTAGCCACATGTGTTATATTTCAGGATCAATATGTCAAACAGTGTGTTTGAAATCAAAAGAGGAAACTTGCTAACTAGAAATGATGGGAGAAACTCTCTGATTTTGAATTCAACAAATAATATCAATAAGAAATGCAATTCAAATCAATGACTGAATTGTTTGTTAACTTGAATGAATTCATGTAATTGATGGTCCACGACCATTTTTTTTCAAAATGAATATAGTTATTAAGAAAGAAAAAAATGTTAATTTCAATGTTATTACATGAAAAATAGTCCTGCTAACAACAAGAGGAGAATAATTAACATAAGGTGATTAGAAATTCTCGTTATTTACCAATTAAACCAGTTAACTTTTGTACGAAATGCAAACCCTGATGAATGGCACCTTTGGCCGATGGATTTAAATAGATTTGGATTTTTATTGATGTTTATACTTGTTTGAATCAATTAATATACTAGGTTGCTTAGCCACATGTGTAATATTTCGTGATCAATGTATCAAATAGTGTGTTTGGAATCAAAAGAAGAGGCTTGTTAACCAAAAAAGATGGGAGCAACTCTTTAATTTTGAATTCAACAAATAATATCAATAAGAAATGCAATTCAAAATCAAGGACTGAATTGTTTGTTAAATTGAATGAATTCATGTAATTGATGGTGCACGGGCATTTTTTTCAAAATGAATATAGTTATTAAGAAAGAAATAAAAGTTAATTTCAAAGTTATTGCATGAAAAATAGTCCTGGTAACAACAAGAGGAGCCTAATTAACATTGGGTGATTAGAAATTGTCATTATTTAGGAATTAAACCAGTTAACATTTGTACGAAATGCAAACACCGATGAATGACACCTTTTGCCTGTGGATTTAAATAGATTTGGATTTTTGTTGGTATTTATACTTGTTTGAATCAATTAAAATACTAGCTTGTTTAGCCACATGTGTTACATTTCATGATCAATGTATCAAAAAGTGTGTTTGGAATCAAAAGAAGAGGCTTGTTAACCAAAAATGATGGGAGCAACTCTTTAATTTTGAATTCAACAAATAATATCAAGAACAAATGCAATTCAAAATCAAGGACTGAATTTAATGTTAAATTGAATGGATTCACATAATTGATGGTCCACGGGCATTTTTTTCAAAATGAATATAGTTATTAAGAAAGAAACAAAAGTTAATTTCAAGGTTATTGCATGAAAAATAGTCCTGGTAACAACAAGAGGAGCCTAATTAACATGAGATGATTAGAAATTCTCATTATTTAGGAATTAAACCAGTTAACATTTGTACGAAATGCAAACCATGATGAATGGCACCATTGGCCAATGGATTTAAATAGATTTGGATTTTTATTGGTGTTTATACTTGTTTGAATCAATTAATATACTAGGTTGTTTAGCCATGAGTTATATTTCATGATCAATGTATCAAAAAGTGTGTTTGGAATCCAAAGAAGAGGCTTGTTAACCAAAAATGATGGGAGCAACTCTTTAATTTTGAATTCAACAATTAATATCAATAAGAAATGCAATTCAAAATCAAGGACTGAATTGTTTGTTAAATTGAATGAATTTATGTAGTTGATGGTCCACGTGCATTTTTTTCAAAATGAATATAGTTATTAAGAAAGAAACAAAAGTTAATTTCAAGGTTTTTGCATCAAAAATAGTCCTACAACAAGAGGAGCCTAATTAACATGAGGTGATTAGAAATTCTCATTATTTTGGAATTAAACCAGTTAACATTTGTACGAAATGCGAACTCTGATCAATGGCACCTTTGGCCGATGGATTTAAATAGATTTGCATTTTTATTGGTGTTTATACTTGTTTGAATCAATTAATATACTAGGTTGTTTAGCCACATGTGTTATAGTTCATGATCAATGTATCAAAAAGTGTGTTTGGAATCAAAAGAAGAGGCTTGTTAACCAAAAATGATGGGAGCAACTCTTTAATTTTGAATTCAACAATTAATATCAATAAGAAATGCAATTCAAAATCAAGGACTGAATTGTTTGTTAAATTGAATGAATTCATGTAATTGATGGTCCACGTGCATTTTTTTCAAAATGAATATAGTTATTAAGAGAGAAAAAAAAGTTAATATCAAGGTTATTGCATGAAAAATAGTCCTGCTAACAACAAGAGGAGCTTAATTCACATGAGGTGATTAGAAAATCTCATTATTTTGGAATTAAACCAGTTAACATTTGTACAAAATGCAAACCTTGAATAATGGCACCTTTGGCCGATGGATTTAAATAGATTTGGATTTTTATTGATGTTTATACTTGTTTGAATCAATTAATATACTAGGATGCTTAGCCACATGTGTTATATTTCATAATCAATGTATCAAATAGTGTGTTTGGAATCAAAAAAAGAGGCTTGTTAACCAAAAAAGATGAGATCAACTCTTTAATTTTGAATTCAACAAATAATATCATTAAGAAATGCAATTCAAAATCAAGGACTGAATTGTTTGTTAAATTGAATGAATTCATGTAATTGATGGTCCGCGGGCATTTTTTTCAAAATGAATATAGTTATTAAGAAAGAATCAAAAGAGAATTTCAAGGTTATTGCATGAAAAATAGTCCTGGTAACAACAAGAGGAGCCTAATTAACATGAGATGATTAGAAATTCTCATTATTTAGGAATTAAACCAGTTAACATTTGTACGAAATGCAAACCATGATGAATGGCACCATTGGCCAATGGATTTAAATAGATTTGGATTTTTATTGGTGTTTATACTCGTTTGAATCAATTAATATCCTAGGTTGTTTAGCCACATGTGTTATATTTCAGGATCAATGTGTCAAACAGTGTGTTTGAAATCAAAAGAGGAAACTTGCTAACTAGAAATGATGGCAGAAACTCTCTGATTTTGAATTCAACAAATAATATCAGCAAGAAATGCAATTCAAAATCAAGGACTGAATTGTTTGTTAAATTGAATGAATTCATGTAATTAATGGTCCACGACCATTTTTTTCAAAATGAATATAGTTATTAAGAAAGAAAAAAATGTTAATTTCAATGTTATTGCATGAAAAATAGTCCTGCTAACAACAAGAGGAGAATAATTAACATAAGGTGATTACAAATTGTCATTATTTAGGAATTAAACCAGTTAACATTTGTACGAAATGCAAACCCTGATGAATGACCCCTTTTGCCTGTGGATTTAAATAGATTTGGATTTTTATTGGTATTAATACTTGTTTGAATCAATTAATATACTAGCTTGTTTAGCCACATGTGTTACATTTCATGATCAATGTATCAAAAAGTGTGTTTGGAATCAAAAGAAGAGTCTTGTTAACCAAAAATGATGGGAGCAACTCTTTAATTTTGAATTCAACAAATAATATCAAGAAGAAATGCAATTCAAAATGAAGGACTGAATTTAATGTTAAATTGAATGGATTTATGTAATTGATGGTCCACGGGCATTTTTTTAAAAATGAATATAGTTATTAACAAAGAAACAAAAGTTAATTTCAAGGATATTGCATGAAAAATGGTCCTGGTAACAACAAAAGGAGCCTAATTAACATGAGGTGATTAGAAATTCTCATTATTTAGGAATTAAACCAGAAAACATTTGTACGAAATGCAAACCCAGATGAATGGCACCTTTTGCCCATGGATTTAAATGGTTTTGGATTTTTATTAGTGTTTATACTTGTTTGAATCAATTAATATACTAGGTTGTTTAGCCACATGTGTTATATTTCATGATCAATGTATCAAAAAGTGTGTTTGGAATCAAAAGAAGAGGCCTGTTAACCAAAAATGATTGGAACAACTCTTTAATTTTGAATTCAACAATTAATATCAATAAGAAATGTAATTCAAAATCAAGGACTGAATTGTTTGTTAAATTGAATGAATTCATGTAATTGATGGTCCACGTGCATTTTTTTCAAAATGAATATAGTTATTACGAAAGAAACAAATGTTAATTTCAAGGTTATTGCATGAAAAATAGTCCTGCTAACAACAAGAGGAGCCTAATTAACATGAGGTGATTAACAATTCTCATTATTTTGGAATTAAACCATTTAACATTTGTACAAAATGCAAATCCTGAATAATGGCACCTTTGGTCGATGGATTTAAATAGATTTGGATTTTTATTGATTTTTATACTTGTTTGAATCAATTAATATCCTAGGTTGCTTAGCCACATGTGTTATATTTCATGATCAATGTATCAAATAGTGTGTTTGGAATCAAAAGAAGAAGCTTGTTAACCAAAAATGATAGGACCAACTCTCTAACTTTGAATTCAACAAATAATATCAATAAGAAATGCAATTCAAAATCAAGGACTGAATTGTTTGTTAAATTGAATGAATTCATGTAATTAATGGTCCACGACATTTTTTTGAAAATGAATATAGTTATTAAGAAAGAAAAAAAATTTAATTTCAAAGTTATTGCATGAAAAATAGTCCTGGTAACAAGAAGAGGAGCCTGATTAACATGAGGTGATTAAGAATTCTCATTATTTAGGAATTAAATCAGTTAACATTTGTACGAAATGCAAACCCAGATGAATGGCACCTTTTGCCAATGGATTTAAATGGATTTGGATTTTTATTAGTGTTTATACTTGTTTGAATCAATTAATATACTAGGTTGTTTCGCCACATGTGTTATATTTCATGATCAATGTATCAAAAAGTGTGTTTGGAATCAAAAGAAGAGGCTTGTTCACCAAAAATGATAGGAGCAACTCTTTAATTTTGAATTCAACAAATAATATCATTAAGAAATGCAATTCAAAATCAAGGACTGAATTGTTTGTTAAATTGAATGAATTCATGTAATTGATGGTCCACGATCATTTTTTTCAAAATGAATATAGTTATTAAGAAAGAATCAAACGTGAATTTCAAGGTTATTGCATGAAAAATAGTCCTGGTAACAACAAGAGGAGCCTAATTAACATTGGGTGATTAGAAATTGTCATTATTTAGGAATTAAACGAGTCAACATTTGTACGAAAGGCAAACCATGATGAATGCCACCATTGGCCAATGGATTTAAATAGATTTGGATTTTTATTGGTGTTTATACTCGTTTCAATCAATTAATATACTAGGTTGTTTAGCCACATGTGTTATATTTCAGGATCAATGTGTCAAACAGTGTGTTTGAAATCAAAAGAGGAAACTTGCTAACTAGAAATGATGGGAGAAACTCTCTGATTTTGAATTCAACAAATAATATCAATAAGAAATGCAATTCAGAATCAATGACTGAATTGTTTGTTAACTTGAATGAATTCATGTAATTGATGGTCCACGACCATTTTTTTCAAAATGAATATAGTTATTAAGAAAGAAAAAAATGTTAATTTCAATGTTATTACATGAAAAATAGTCCTGCTAACAACAAGAGGAGAATAATTAACATAAGGTGATTAGAAATTCTCGTTATTTACCAATTAAACCAGTTAACTTTTGTACGAAATGCAAACCCTGATGAATGGCACCTTTGGCCGATGGATTTAAATAGATTTGGATTTTTATTGATGTTTATACTTGTTTGAATCAATTAATATACTAGGTTGCTTAGCCACATGTGTAATATTTCGTGATCAATGTATCAAATAGTGTGTTTGGAATCAAAAGAAGAGGCTTGTTAACCAAAAAAGATGGGAGCAACTCTTTAATTTTGAATTCAACAAATAATATCAATAAGAAATGCAATTCAAAATCAAGGACTGAATTGTTTGTTAAATTGAATGAATTCATGTAATTGATGGTGCACGGGCATTTTTTTCAAAATGAATATAGTTATTAAGAAAGAAATAAAAGTTAATTTCAAAGTTATTGCATGAAAAATAGTCCTGGTAACAACAAGAGGAGCCTAATTAACATTGGGTGATTAGAAATTGTCATTATTTAGGAATTAAACCAGTTAACATTTGTACGAAATGCAAACACCGATGAATGACACCTTTTGCCTGTGGATTTAAATAGATTTGGATTTTTGTTGGTATTTATACTTGTTTGAATCAATTAATATACTAGCTTGTTTAGCCACATGTGTTACATTTCATGATCAATGTATCAAAAAGTGTGTTTGGAATCAAAAGAAGAGGCTTGTTAACCAAAAATGATGGGAGCAACTCTTTAATTTTGAATTCAACAAATAATATCAAGAAGAAATGCAATTCAAAATCAAGGACTGAATTTAATGTTAAATTGAATGGATTCACATAATTGATGGTCCACGGGCATTTTTTTCAAAATGAATATAGTTATTAAGAAAGAAACAAAAGTTAATTTCAAGGTTATTGCATGAAAAATAGTCCTGGTAACAACAAGAGGAGCCTAATTAACATGAGATGATTAGAAATTCTCATTATTTAGGAATTAAACCAGTTAACATTTGTACGAAATGCAAACCATGATGAATGGCACCATTGGCCAATGGATTTAAATAGATTTGGATTTTTATTGGTGTTTATACTTGTTTGAATCAATTAATATACTAGGTTGTTTAGCCATGAGTTATATTTCATGATCAATGTATCAAAAAGTGTGTGTTTGGAATCCAAAGAAGAGGCTTGTTAACCAAAAATGATGGGAGCAACTCTTTAATTTTGAATTCAACAATTAATATCAATAAGAAATGCAATTCAAAATCAAGGACTGAATTGTTTGTTAAATTGAATGAATTTATGTAGTTGATGGTCCACGTGCATTTTTTTCAAAATGAATATAGTTATTAAGAAAGAAACAAAAAGTTAATTTCAAGGTTTTTGCATCAAAAATAGTCCTACAACAAGAGGAGCCTAATTAACATGAGGTGATTAGAAATTCTCATTATTTTGGAATTAAACCAGTTAACATTTGTACGAAATGCGAACTCTGATCAATGGCACCTTTGGCCGATGGATTTAAAATAGATTTGCATTTTTATTGGTGTTTATACTTGTTTGAATCAATTAATATACTAGGTTGTTTAGCCACATGTGTTATAGTTCATGATCAATGTATCAAAAAGTGTGTTTGGAATCAAAAGAAGAGGCTTGTTAACCAAAAAATGATGGGAGCAACTCTTTAATTTTGAATTCAACAATTAATATCAATAAGAAATGCAATTCAAAATCAAGGACTGAATTGTTTGTTAAATTGAATGAATTCATGTAATTGATGGTCCACGTGCATTTTTTTTCAAAATGAATATAGTTATTAAGAGAGAGAAAAAAAAGTTAATATCAAGGTTATTGCATGAAAAATAGTCCTGGTAACAACAAGAGGAGCCTAATTAACATGAGGTGATTAGAAATTCTCATTATTTAGGAATTAAACCAGAAATCATTTGTACGAAATGCAAACCCAGTTGAATGGCACCTTTTGCCAATGGATTTAAATGGATTTTGAATTTTATTAGTGTTTATACTTGTTTGAATCAATTAATATACTAGGTTGTTTCGCCACATGTGTTATATTTCATGATCAATGTATCAAAAAGTGTGTTTGGAATCAAAAGAAGAGGCTTGTTCACCAAAAATGACAGGAGCAACTCTTTAATTTTGAATTCAACAAATAATATCATTAAGAAATGCAATTCAAAATCAAGGGCTGAATTGTTTGTTAAATTGAATGAATTCATGTAATTGATGGTCCACGGGCATTTTTTTCAAAATGAATATAGTTATTAAGAGAGAAATAAAAGTTAATTTCAAAGTTATTGCATGAAAAATAGTCCTGGTAACAACAAGAGGAGCCTAATTAACATTGGGTGATTAGAAATTCTCATTATTTGGCAATTAAACTTGTTAACTTTTGTACGAAATGCAAACCCTGATGAATGACACCTTTAGTCGATGGATTTAAATAGATTTGGATTTTTATTGGTGTTTATACTTGTTTGAATCAATTAATATACTAGGTTGTTTAGCCACATGTGTTATATTTCATGATCAATGTGTCAAAAAGTGTGTTTGGAATCAAAAGAAGAGGCTTGTTAACAAAAAATGATGGGAGCAACTCTTTAATTTTGAATTCAACAATTAATATCAATAAGAAATGTAATTCAAAATCAAGGACTGAATTGTTTGTTCAGTTGAATGAATTCATGTAATTGATGGTCCACGGGCATTTTTTTTCAAAATGAATATAGTTATTCAGAAAGAAACAGATGTTAATTTCAAGGTTATTGCATGAAAAATAGTCCTGGTAACAACAAGAGTTAAATAATTAACATAAGGTGATTATAAATTCTCATTATTTAGCAATGAAACTTGTTAACTTTTGTACGAAATGCAAACCCTGATGAATGACACCTTTTGCCAATGGATTTAAATGTATTTGGGTTTTTATTAGTGTTTATACTTGTTTGAATCAATTAATATACTAGGTTGTTTAGCCACATGTGTTATATTTCATGATCAATGTATCAAAAAGTGTGTTTGGAATCAAAAGAAGAGGCTTGTTAACCAAAAATGATGGGAGCAACTCTTTAATTTTGAATTCAACAATTAATATCAATAAGAAATGCAATTCAAAATCAAGGACTGAATTGTTTGTTAAATTGAATGAATTCATGTAATTGATGGTCCACGTGCATTTTTTTCAAAATGAATATAGTTATTAAGAGAGAAAAAAAAGTTAATATCAAGGTTATTGCATGAAAAATAGTCCTGGTAACAACAAGAGGAGCCTAATTAACATGAGGTGATTAGAAATTCTCATTATTTAGGAATTAAACCAGAAATCATTTGTACGAAATGCAAACCCAGTTGAATGGCACCTTTTGCCAATGGATTTAAATGGATTTTGATTTTTATTAGTGTTTATACTTGTTTGAATCAATTAATATACTAGGTTGTTTCGCCACATGTGTTATATTTCATGATCAATGTATCAAAAAGTGTGTTTGGAATCAAAAGAAGAGGCTTGTTCACCAAAAATGATAGGAGCAACTCTTTAATTTTGAATTCAACAAATAATATCATTAAGAAATGCAATTCAAAATCAAGGGCTGAATTGTTTGTTAAATTGAATGAATTCATGTAATTGATGGTCCATGGGCATTTTTTTCAAAATGAATATAGTTATTAAGAGAGAAATAAAAGTTAATTGCAAAGTTATTGCATGAAAAATAGTCCTGGTAACAACAAGAGGAGCCTAATTAACATTGGGTGATTAGAAATTCTCATTATTTGGCAATTAAACTTGTTAACTTTTGTACGAAATGCAAACCCTGATGAATGACACCTTTAGTCGATGGATTTAAATAGATTTGGATTTTTATTGGTGTTTATACTTGTTTGAATCAATTAATATACTAGGTTGTTTAGCCACATGTGTTATATTTCATGATCAATGTATCAAAAAGTGTGTTTGGAATCAAAAGAAGAGGCTTGTTAACTAAAAATGATGGGAGCAACTCTTTAATTTTGAATTCAACAATTAATATCAATAAGAAATGAAATTCAAAATCAAGGAATGAATTGTTTGTTAAATTGAATGAATTCATGTAATTGATGGTCCACGTGCATTTTTTTCAAAATGAATATAGTTATTAAGAGAGAAAAAAAGTTAATTTCAAGGTCATTGCATGAAAAATAGTCCTGGTAACAACATGAGGAGCCTAATTAACATGAGGTGATTAGAAATTCTCATTATTTAGGAATTAAACTAGTTAACATTTGTACGAAATGTAAACCCAGATAAATGACACCTTTTCCCAATGGATTTAAATGGATTTGGATTTTTATTAGTGTTTATACTTGTTTGAATCAATTAATATACTAGGTTGTTTAGCCACATGTGTTATATTTCATGATCAATGCATCAAAAAGTGTGTTTGGAATCAAAAGAAGAGGCTTGTTAACAAAAAATGATGGGAGCAACTCTTTAATTTTGAATTCAACAATTAATATCAATAAGAAATGTAATTCAAAATCAAGGACTGAATTGTTTGTTCAGTTGAATGAATTAATGTAATTGATGGTCCACGGGCATTTTTTTCAAAATGAATATAGTTATTAAGAAAGAAACAGATGTTAATTTCAAGGTTATTGCATGAAAAATAGTCCTGGTAACAACAAGAGGAGCTTAATTAACATGAGGTGATTAGAAATTCTCATTATTTAGGAATTAAACCAGTTAACATTTGTACGAAATGCAAACCCAGATGAATGACACCTTTTGCCAATGGATTTAAATGTATTTGGATTTTTATTAGTGTTTATACTTGTTTGAATCAATTAATATACTAGGTTGTTTCGCCACATGTGTATATTTCATAATCAATGTATCAAAAAGTGTGTTCGGAATCAAAAGAAGAGGCTTGTTAACCAAAAATGATGGGAGCAACTCTTTAATTTTGAATTCAACAATTAATATCAATAAGAAATGTAATTCAAAACCAAGGACTGAATTGTTTGTTCAGTTGAATGAATTCATGTAATTGATGGTCCACGGGCATTTTTTTCAAAATGAATATAGTTATTCAGAAAGAAACAGATGTTAATTTCAAGGTTATTGCATGAAAAATAGTCCTGGTAACAACAAGAGTTAAATATTTAACATAAGGTGATTATAAATTCTCATTATTTAGCAATGAAACTTGTTAACTTTTGTACGAAATGAAAACCCTGATGAATGTCACCTTTTGCCTGTGGATTTAAATAGATTTGGATTTTTGTTGGTGTTTATACTTGTTTGAATCAATTAATATACTAGCTTGTTTAGCCACATGTGTTACATTTCATGATCAATGTATCAAAAAGTGTGTTTGGAATCAAAAGAAGAGGCTTGTTAACCAAAAATGATGGGAGCAACTCTTTAATTTTGAATTCAACAAATAATATCAAGAAGAAATGCAATTCAAAATCAAGGACTGAATTTAATGTTAAATTGAATGGATTCACATAATTGATGGTCCACGGGCATTTTTTTCAAAATGAATATAGTTATTAAGAAAGAAACAAAAGTTAATTTCAAGGTTATTGCATGAAAAATAGTCCTGGTAACAACAAGAGGAGCCTAATTAACATGAGATGATTAGAAATTCTCATTATTTAGGAATTAAACCAGTTAACATTTGTACGAAATGCAAACCATGATGAATGGCACCATTGGCCAATGGATTTAAATAGATTTGGATTTTTATTGGTGTTTATACTTGTTTGAATCAATTAATATACTAGGTTGTTTAGCCATGAGTTATATTTCATGATCAATGTATCAAAAAGTGTGTTTGGAATCCAAAGAAGAGGCTTGTTAACCAAAAATGATGGGAGCAACTCTTTAATTTTGAATTCAACAATTAATATCAATAAGAAATGCAATTCAAAATCAAGGACTGAATTGTTTGTTAAATTGAATGAATTTATGTAGTTGATGGTCCACGTGCATTTTTTTTCAAAATGAATATAGTTATTAAGAAAGAAACAAAAGTTAATTTCAAGGTTTTTGCATCAAAAATAGTCCTACAACAAGAGGAGCCTAATTAACATGAGGTGATTAGAAATTCTCATTATTTTGGAATTAAACTAGTTAACATTTGTACGAAATGCGAACTCTGATCAATGGCACCTTTGGCCGATGGATTTAAATAGATTTGCATTTTTATTGGTGTTTATACTTGTTTGAATCAATTAATATACTAGGTTGTTTAGCCACATGTGTTATAGTTCATGATCAATGTATCAAAAAGTGTGTTTGGAATCAAAAGAAGAGGCTTGTTAACCAAAAATGATGGGAGCAACTCTTTAATTTTGAATTCAACAATTAATATCAATAAGAAATGCAATTCAAAATCAAGGACTGAATTGTTTGTTAAATTGAATGAATTCATGTAATTGATGGTCCACGTGCATTTTTTTCAAAATGAATATAGTTATTAAGAGAGAAAAAAAAGTTAATATCAAGGTTATTGCATGAAAAATAGTCCTGGTAACAACAAGAGGAGCCTAATTAACATGAGGTGATTAGAAATTCTCATTATTTAGGAATTAAACCAGAAAATCATTTGTACGAAATGCAAACCCAGTTGAATGGCACCTTTTGCCAATGGATTTAAATGGATTTTGAATTTTATTAGTGTTTATACTTGTTTGAATCAATTAATATACTAGGTTGTTTCGCCACATGTGTTATATTTCATGATCAATGTATCAAAAAGTGTGTTTGGAATCAAAAGAAGAGGCTTGTTCACCAAAAATGACAGGAGCAACTCTTTAATTTTGAATTCAACAAATAATATCATTAAGAAATGCAATTCAAAATCAAGGGCTGAATTGTTTGTTAAATTGAATGAATTCATGTAATTGATGGTCCACGGGCATTTTTTTCAAAATGAATATAGTTATTAAGAGAGAAATAAAAGTTAATTTCAAAGTTATTGCATGAAAAATAGTCCTGGTAACAACAAGAGGAGCCTAATTAACATTGGGTGATTAGAAATTCTCATTATTTGGCAATTAAACTTGTTAACTTTTGTACGAAATGCAAACCCTGATGAATGACACCTTTAGTCGATGGATTTAAATAGATTTGGATTTTTATTGGTGTTTATACTTGTTTGAATCAATTAATATACTAGGTTGTTTAGCCACATGTGTTATATTTCATGATCAATGTGTCAAAAAGTGTGTTTGGAATCAAAAGAAGAGGCTTGTTAACAAAAAATGATGGGAGCAACTCTTTAATTTTGAATTCAACAATTAATATCAATAAGAAATGTAATTCAAAATCAAGGACTGAATTGTTTGTTCAGTTGAATGAATTCATGTAATTGATGGTCCACGGGCATTTTTTTCAAAATGAATATAGTTATTCAGAAAGAAACAGATGTTAATTTCAAGGTTATTGCATGAAAAATAGTCCTGGTAACAACAAGAGTTAAATAATTAACATAAGGTGATTATAAATTCTCATTATTTAGCAATGAAACTTGTTAACTTTTGTACGAAATGCAAACCCTGATGAATGACACCTTTTGCCAATGGATTTAAATGTATTTGGGTTTTTATTAGTGTTTATACTTGTTTGAATCAATTAATATACTAGGTTGTTTAGCCACATGTGTTATATTTCATGATCAATGTATCAAAAAGTGTGTTTGGAATCAAAAGAAGAGGCTTGTTAACCAAAAATGATGGGAGCAACTCTTTAATTTTGAATTCAACAATTAATATCAATAAGAAATGCAATTCAAAATCAAGGACTGAATTGTTTGTTAAATTGAATGAATTCATGTAATTGATGGTCCACGTGCATTTTTTTCAAAATGAATATATAGTTATTAAGAGAGAAAAAAAAGTTAATATCAAGGTTATTGCATGAAAAATAGTCCTGGTAACAACAAGAGGAGCCTAATTAACATGAGGTGATTAGAAATTCTCATTATTTAGGAATTAAACCAGAAATCATTTGTACGAAATGCAAACCCAGTTGAATGGCACCTTTTGCCAATGGATTTAAATGGATTTTGATTTTTATTAGTATTTATACTTGTTTGAATCAATTAATATACTAGGTTGTTTCGCCACATGTGTTATATTTCATGATCAATGTATCAAAAAGTGTGTTTGGAATCAAAAGAAGAGGCTTGTTCACCAAAAATGATAGGAGCAACTCTTTAATTTTGAATTCAACAAATAATATCATTAAGAAATGCAATTCAAAATCAAGGGCTGAATTGTTTGTTAAATTGAATGAATTCATGTAATTGATGGTCCATGGGCATTTTTTTCAAAATGAATATAGTTATTAAGAGAGAAATAAAAGTTAATTTCAAAGTTATTGCATGAAAAATAGTCCTGGTAACAACAAGAGGAGCCTAATTAACATTGGGTGATTAGAAATTCTCATTATTTGGCAATTAAACTTGTTAACTTTTGTACGAAATGCAAACCCTGATGAATGACACCTTTAGTCGATGGATTTAAATAGATTTGGATTTTTATTGGTGTTTATACTTGTTTGAATCAATTAATATACTAGGTTGTTTAGCCACATGTGTTATATTTCATGATCAATGTATCAAAAAGTGTGTTTGGAATCAAAAGAAGAGGCTTGTTAACTAAAAATGATGGGAGCAACTCTTTAATTTTGAATTCAACAATTAATATCAATAAGAAATGAAATTCAAAATCAAGGAATGAATTGTTTGTTAAATTGAATGAATTCATGTAATTGATGGTCCACGTGCATTTTTTTCAAAATGAATATAGTTATTAAGAGAGAAAAAAAGTTAATTTCAAGGTCATTGCATGAAAAATAGTCCTGGTAACAACATGAGGAGCCTAATTAACATGAGGTGATTAGAAATTCTCATTATTTAGGAATTAAACTAGTTAACATTTGTACGAAATGTAAACCCAGATAAATGACACCTTTTCCCAATGGATTTAAATGGATTTGGATTTTTATTAGTGTTTATACTTGTTTGAATCAATTAATATACTAGGTTGTTTAGCCACATGTGTTATATTTCATGATCAATGCATCAAAAAGTGTGTTTGGAATCAAAAGAAGAGGCTTGTTAACAAAAAATGATGGGAGCAACTCTTTAATTTTGAATTCAACAATTAATATCAATAAGAAATGTAATTCAAAATCAAGGACTGAATTGTTTGTTCAGTTGAATGAATTAATGTAATTGATGGTCCACGGGCATTTTTTTCAAAATGAATATAGTTATTAAGAAAGAAACAGATGTTAATTTCAAGGTTATTGCATGAAAAATAGTCCTGGTAACAACAAGAGGAGCTTAATTAACATGAGGTGATTAGAAATTCTCATTATTTAGGAATTAAACCAGTTAACATTTGTACGAAATGCAAACCCAGATGAATGACACCTTTTGCCAATGGATTTAAATGTATTTGGATTTTTATTAGTGTTTATACTTGTTTGAATCAATTAATATACTAGGTTGTTTCGCCACATGTGTATATTTCATAATCAATGTATCAAAAAGTGTGTTCGGAATCAAAAGAAGAGGCTTGTTAACCAAAAATGATGGGAGCAACTCTTTAATTTTGAATTCAACAATTAATATCAATAAGAAATGTAATTCAAAACCAAGGACTGAATTGTTTGTTCAGTTGAATGAATTCATGTAATTGATGGTCCACGGGCATTTTTTTCAAAATGAATATAGTTATTCAGAAAGAAACAGATGTTAATTTCAAGGTTATTGCATGAAAAATAGTCCTGGTAACAACAAGAGTTAAATATTTAACATAAGGTGATTATAAATTCTCATTATTTAGCAATGAAACTTGTTAACTTTTGTACGAAATGAAAACCCTGATGAATGTCACCTTTTGCCTGTGGATTTAAATAGATTTGGATTTTTGTTGGTATTTATACTTGTTTGAATCAATTAATATACTAGCTTGTTTAGCCACATGTGTTACATTTCATGATCAATGTATCAAAAAGTGTGTTTGGAATCAAAAGAAGAGGCTTGTTAACCAAAAATGATGGGAGCAACTCTTTTTAATTTTGAATTCAACAAATAATATCAAGAAGAAATGCAATTCAAAATCAAGGACTGAATTTAATGTTAAATTGAATGGATTCACATAATTGATGGTCCACGGGCATTTTTTTCAAAATGAATATAGTTATTAAGAAAGAAACAAAAGTTAATTTCAAGGTTATTGCATGAAAAATAGTCCTGGTAACAACAAGAGGAGCCTAATTAACATGAGATGATTAGAAATTCTCATTATTTAGGAATTAAACCAGTTAACATTTGTACGAAATGCAAACCATGATGAATGGCACCATTGGCCAATGGATTTAAATAGATTTGGATTTTTATTGGTGTTTATACTTGTTTGAATCAATTAATATACTAGGTTGTTTAGCCATGAGTTATATTTCATGATCAATGTATCAAAAAGTGTGTTTGGAATCCAAAGAAGAGGCTTGTTAACCAAAAATGATGGGAGCAACTCTTTAATTTTGAATTCAACAATTAATATCAATAAGAAATGCAATTCAAAATCAAGGACTGAATTGTTTGTTAAATTGAATGAATTTATGTAGTTGATGGTCCACGTGCATTTTTTTCAAAATGAATATAGTTATTAAGAAAGAAACAAAAGTTAATTTCAAGGTTTTTGCATCAAAAATAGTCCTACAACAAGAGGAGCCTAATTAACATGAGGTGATTAGAAATTCTCATTATTTTGGAATTAAACCAGTTAACATTTGTACGAAATGCGAACTCTGATCAATGGCACCTTTGGCCGATGGATTTAAATAGATTTGCATTTTTATTGGTGTTTATACTTGTTTGAATCAATTAATATACTAGGTTGTTTAGCCACATGTGTTATAGTTCATGATCAATGTATCAAAAAGTGTGTTTGGAATCAAAAGAAGAGGCTTGTTAACCAAAAATGATGGGAGCAACTCTTTAATTTTGAATTCAACAATTAATATCAATAAGAAATGCAATTCAAAATCAAGGACTGAATTGTTTGTTAAATTTGAATGAATTCATGTAATTGATGGTCCACGTGCATTTTTTTTTCAAAATGAATATAGTTATTAAGAGAGAAAAAAAAAGTTAATATCAAGGTTATTGCATGAAAAATAGTCCTGGTAACAACAAGAGGAGCCTAATTAACATGAGGTGATTAGAAATTCTCATTATTTAGGAATTAAACCAGAAATCATTTGTACGAAATGCAAACCCAGTTGAATGGCACCTTTTGCCAATGGATTTAAATGGATTTTGATTTTTATTAGTGTTTATACTTGTTTGAATCAATTAATATACTAGGTTGTTTCGCCACATGTGTTATATTTCATGATCAATGTATCAAAAAGTGTGTTTGGAATCAAAAGAAGAGGCTTGTTCACCAAAAATGATAGGAGCAACTCTTTAATTTTGAATTCAACAAATAATATCATTAAGAAATGCAATTCAAAATCAAGGGCTGAATTGTTTGTTAAATTGAATGAATTCATGTAATTGATGGTCCATGGGCATTTTTTTCAAAATGAATATAGTTATTAAGAGAGAAATAAAAGTTAATTTCAAAGTTATTGCATGAAAAATAGTCCTGGTAACAACAAGAGGAGCCTAATTAACATTGGGTGATTAGAAATTCTCATTATTTGGCAATTAAACTTGTTAACTTTTGTACGAAATGCAAACCCTGATGAATGACACCTTTAGTCGATGGATTTAAATAGATTTGGATTTTTATTGGTGTTTATACTTGTTTGAATCAATTAATATACTAGGTTGTTTAGCCACATGTGTTATATTTCATGATCAATGTATCAAAAAGTGTGTTTGGAATCAAAAGAAGAGGCTTGTTAACTAAAAATGATGGGAGCAACTCTTTAATTTTGAATTCAACAATTAATATCAATAAGAAATGAAATTCAAAATCAAGGAATGAATTGTTTGTTAAATTGAATGAATTCATGTAATTGATGGTCCACGTGCATTTTTTTCAAAATGAATATAGTTATTAAGAGAGAAAAAAAGTTAATTTCAAGGTCATTGCATGAAAAATAGTCCTGGTAACAACATGAGGAGCCTAATTAACATGAGGTGATTAGAAATTCTCATTATTTAGGAATTAAACTAGTTAACATTTGTACGAAATGTAAACCCAGATAAATGACACCTTTTCCCAATGGATTTAAATGGATTTGGATTTTTATTAGTGTTTATACTTGTTTGAATCAATTAATATACTAGGTTGTTTAGCCACATGTGTTATATTTCATGATCAATGCATCAAAAAGTGTGTTTGGAATCAAAAGAAGAGGCTTGTTAACAAAAAATGATGGGAGCAACTCTTTAATTTTGAATTCAACAATTAATATCAATAAGAAATGTAATTCAAAATCAAGGACTGAATTGTTTGTTCAGTTGAATGAATTAATGTAATTGATGGTCCACGGGCATTTTTTTTCAAAATGAATATAGTTATTAAGAGAAAGAAACAGATGTTAATTTCAAGGTTATTGCATGAAAAAATAGTCCTGGTAACAACAAGAGGAGCTTAATTAACATGAGGTGATTAGAAATTCTCATTATTTAGGAATTAAACCAGTTAACATTTGTACGAAATGCAAACCCAGATGAATGACACCTTTTGCCAATGGATTTAAATGTATTTGGATTTTTATTAGTGTTTATACTTGTTTGAATCAATTAATATACTAGGTTGTTTCGCCACATGTGTATATTTCATAATCAATGTATCAAAAAGTGTGTTCGGAATCAAAAGAAGAGGCTTGTTAACCAAAAATGATGGGAGCAACTCTTTAATTTTGAATTCAACAATTAATATCAATAAGAAATGTAATTCAAAACCAAGGACTGAATTGTTTGTTCAGTTGAATGAATTCATGTAATTGATGGTCCACGGGCATTTTTTTCAAAATGAATATAGTTATTCAGAAAGAAACAGATGTTAATTTCAAGGTTATTGCATGAAAAATTGTCCTGGTAACAACAAGAGTTAAATATTTAACATAAGGTGATTATAAATTCTCATTATTTAGCAATGAAACTTGTTAACTTTTGTACGAAATGAAAACCCTGATGAATGTCACCTTTTGCCTGTGGATTTAAATAGATTTTGATTTTTATTGGTGTTTATACTTGTTTGAATCAATTAATATACTAGGTTGTTTAGCCACATGTGTTATATTTCATGATCAATGTATCAAAAAGAGTGTTTGGAATCAAAAGAAGAGGCTTGTTAACCAAAAATGATGGGAGCAACTCTTTAATTTTGAATTCAACAATTAATATCAATAAGAAATGCAATTCAAAATCAAGGACTGAATTCTTTGTTAAATTGAATGAATTCATGTAATTGATGGTCCACGTGCATTTTTTTCAAAATGAATATAGTTATTAAGAGAGAAAAAAAAGTTAATTGCAAGGTTATTGCATGAAAAATAGTCCTGGAAACAACAAGAGGAGCCTAATTAACATGAGGTGATTAGAAATTCTCATTATTTAGGAATTAAACCAGAAATCATTTGTACGAAATGCAAACCCAGATGAATGGCACCTTTTGGCAATGGATTTAAATGGATTTGGATTTTTATTAGTGTTTATACTTGTTTGAATCAATTAATATACAAGGTTGTTTAGCCTTATGTGTTATATTTCATGATCAATGTATCAAAAAGTGTGTTTGGAATCAAAACAAGTGGCTTGTTAACCAAAAAAGATGGGAGCAACTCTTTAATTTTGAATTGAACAAATAATATCAACAATAAATGCAATTCAAAATCAAGGAATGAATTGTTTGTTAACTTGAATGAATTCATGTAATTGATGGTCGACGGGCATTTTGTTCAAAATGAATATAGTTATTAAGAAAGAAACAAAAGTGAATTTCAAGGTTATTGCATGAAAAATAGTCCTGGTAACAACAAGAGGAGCCTAATTAACATGAGTTGATTAGAAATTGTCATT
This sequence comes from Ceriops zippeliana, assembly GCA_037897445.1. Classification (NCBI taxonomy): domain Eukaryota; kingdom Viridiplantae; phylum Streptophyta; class Magnoliopsida; order Malpighiales; family Rhizophoraceae; genus Ceriops; species Ceriops zippeliana. The sequence continues at coordinate 20,451 of JBAPLH010002089.1, forward strand.
ATTTAAGAATTAAACCAGTTAACATTTGTACGAAATGCAAACCCAGATGAATGACACCTTTTGCCAATGGATTTAAATGTATTTGGATTTTTATTAGTGTTTATACTTGTTTCAATCAATTAATATACTAGGTTGTTTCGCCACATGTGTATATTTCATAATCAATGTATCAAAAAGTGTGTTTGGAATCAAAAGAAGAGGCTTGTTAACCAAAAATGATGGGAGCAACTCTTTAATTTTGAATTCAACAAATAAAATCAATAAAAAATGCAATTCAAAATCAAGGACTGAATTGTATGTTGAATTGAATGAATTCATGTAATTGATGGTCCACAGGCATTTTTTTCAAAATGAATATAGTTATTAAGAAAGAAACAGATATTAATTTCAAGGTTATTGCATGAAAAATAGTCCTGGTAACAACAAGAGGAGCCTAATTAACATGAACTGATTAGAAATTCTCATTATTTAGGAATTAAACCAGTTAACATTTGTACGAAATGCAAACCCTGATGAATGGCACCATTTGACAATGGATTTAAATGGATTTGGAATTTTATTGGTGTCTATATTTGTTTGAATGAATTAATATACTAGGTTGTTTAGCCACATGTGTTATAGTTTATGATCAATGTATCAAAAAGTGTGTTTGGAATCAAAAGAAGAGGCTTGTTAACCAAAAATGATGGGAGCAACTCTCCAATTTGGAATTCATCAAATAATATCAATAAGAAAAGCAATTCAAAATCAAGGACTGAATTGTTTGTTAAATTGAATGAATTCATGTAATTGATGGTCCACGGGCATTTTGTTCAAAATGAATATAGTTATTAAGAAAGAAACAGATGTTAATTTCAAGGTTATTGCATGAAAAATAGTCCTGGTAACAATAAGAGTTAAATAATTAACATAAGGTGATTAGAAATTCTCATTATTTAGCAATTAAACTTGTTAACTTTTGTACGAAATGCAAACCCTGATGAATGGCACCTTTAGCCGATGGATTTAAATAGATTTGGATTTTTATTGGTGTTTATACTCGTTTGAATCAATTAATATACTAGGTTGTTTAGCCACATGTGTTATATTTCATGATCAATGTATCAAAAAGTGTGTTTGGAATCAAAAGAAGAGGCTTGTTAACCAAAAATGATGGGAGCAACTCTCCAATTTTGAATTCAACAAATAATATCAATAAGAAAAGCAATTCAAAATCAAGGACTGAATTGTTTGTTAAATTGAATGAATTCATGTAATTGATGGTCCACGGGCATTTTGTTCAAAATGAATATAGTTATTAAGAAAGAAACAGATGTTAATTTCAAGGTTATTGCATGAAAAATAGTCCTGGTAACAACATGAGTTAAATAATTAAGATAAGGTGATTAGAAATTCGCATTATTTAGCAATTAAACTTGTTAACTTTTGTACGAAATGCAAACCCTGATGAATGGCACCTTTAGCCGATGGATTTAAATAGATTTGGATTTTTATTGGTGTTTATACTTGTTTGAATCAATTAATATACTAGGTTGTTTAGCCACATGTGTTATATTTCATGATCAATGTATCAAAAAGTGTGTTTGGAATCAAAAGAAGAGGCTTGTTAACCAAAAATGATGGGAGCAACTCTTTAATTTTGAATTCAACAATTAATATCAATAAGAAATGCAATTCAAAATCAAGGATTGAATTGTTTGTTAAATTGAATGAATTCATGTAATTGATGGTCCACGTGCATTTTTTTCAAAATGAATATAGTTATTAAGAGAGAAAAAAAAGTTAATTTCGAGGTTATTGCATGAAAAATAGTCCTGGTAACAACATGAGGAGCCTAATTAACATGAGGTGATTAGAAATTCTCATTATTTAGGAATTAAACCAGTTAACATTTGTACGAAATGCAAACCCAGATAAATGACACCTTTTCCCAATGGATTTAAATGCATTTGGATTTTTATTAGTGTTTATACTTGTTTGAATCAATTAATATACTAGGTTGTGTAGCGACATGTGTTATATTTCATGATCAATGTATCAAAAAGTGTGTTTGGAATCAAAAGATGAGGCTTGTTAACCAAAAATGATGGGAGCAACTCTTTAATTTTGAATTCAACAAATAATATCAATAAGAAATGTAATTCAAAATCAAGGACTGAATTGTTTGTTCAGTTGAATGAATTCATGTAATTGATGGTCCACGGGCATTTTTTTCAAAATAAATATAGTTATTCAGAAAGAAATAGATGTTAATTTCAAGGTTATTGCATGAAAAATAGTCCTGGTAACAACAAGAGTTTAATAATTAACATAAGGTGATTAGAAATTCTCATTATTTAGCAATGAAACTTGTTAACTTTTGTACGAAATGCAAACCCTGACGAATGGCACCTTTAGCCGATGGATTTAAATAGATTTGGTTTTTTATTGGTGTTTGTACTTGTTTGAATCAATTAATATACTAGGTTGTTTAGCCACATGTGTTATATTTCATGATCAATGTATCAAAAAGTGTGTTTGGAATCAAAAGATGAGGCTTGTTAACCAAAAATGATGGGAGCAACTCTTTAATTTTGAATTCAACAATTAATATCAATAAGAAATGCAATTCAAAATCAAGGATTGAATTGTTTGTTAAATTGAATGAATTCATGTAATTGATGGTCCACGTGCATTTTTTTCAAAATGAATATAGTTATTAAGAGAGAAAAAAAAGTTAATTTCGAGGTTATTGCATGAAAAATAGTCCTGGTAACAACATGAGGAGCCTAATTAACATGAGGTGATTAGAAATTGTCATTATTTAGGAATTAAACCAGTTAACATTTGTACGAAATGCAAACCCAGATAAATGGCACCTTTTGCCAATGGATTTAAATGGATTTGGATTTTTATTAGTGTTTATACTTGTTTGAATCAATTAATATACAAGGTTGTTTAGCCACATGTGTTATATTTCATGATCAATGTATCAAAAAGTGTGTTTGGAATCAAAACAAGCGCCTTGTTAACCAAAAAAGATGGGAGCAACTCTTCAATTTTGAATTGAACAAATAATATCAATAAGAAATGCAATTCAAAATCTAGGACTGAATTGTTTGTTAAATTGAATGAATTCATGTAATTGATGGTCGACGGGCATTTTGTTCAAAATGAATATAGTTATTAAGAAAGAAACAAAAGTGAATTTCAAGGTTATTGCATGAAAAATAGTCCTGGTAACAACAAGAGGAGCCTAATTAACATGAGGTGATTAGAAATTGTCATTATTTAGGAATTAAACCAGTTAACATTTGTACGAAATGCAAACCCAGATGAATGACACCTTTTGCCAATGGATTTAAATGTATTTGGATTTTTATTAGTGTTTATACTTGTTTGAATCAATTAATATACTAGGTTGTTTCGCCACATGTGTATATTTCATAATCAATGTATCAAAAAGTGTGTTTGGAATCAAAAGAAGAGGCTTGTTAACCAAAAATGATGGGAGCAACTCTTTAATTTTGAATTCAACAATTAATATCAATAAGAAATGTAATTCAAAACGAAGGACTGAATTGTTTGTTCAGTTGAATGAATTCATGTAATTGATGGTCCATGGGCATTTTTTTCAAAATGAATATAGTTATTCAGAAAGAAACAGATGTTAATTTCAAGGTTATTGCACGAAAAATAGTCCTGGTAACAACAAGAGTTAAATATTTAACATAAGGTGATTATAAATTCTCATTATTTAGCAATGAAACTTGTTAACTTTTGTACGAAATGAAAACCCTGATGAATGTCACCTTTTGCCTGTGGATTTAAATAGATTTGGATTTTTATTGGTGTTTATACTTGTTTGAATCAATTAATATACTAGGTTGTTTAGCCACATGTGTTATATTTCATGATCAATGTATCAAAAAGAGTGTTTGGAATCAAAAGAAGAGGCTTGTTAACCAAAAATGATGGGAGCAACTCTTTAATTTTGAATTCAACAATTAATATCAATAAGAAATGCAATTCAAAATCAAGGACTGAATTGTTTGTTAAATTGAATGAATTCATGTAATTGATGGTCCACGTGCATTTTTTTCAAAATGAATATAGTTATTAAGAGAGAAAAAAAAGTTAATTGCAAGGTTATTGCATGAAAAATAGTCCTGGTAACAACAAGAGGAGCCTAATTAACATGAAGTGATTAGAAATTCTCATTATTTAGGAATTAAACCATTTAACATTTGTACGAAATGCAAACCCTGATGAATGGCACCATTTGACAATGGATTTAAATGGATTTGGAATTTTATTGGTGTCTATATTTGTTTGAATCAATTAATATACTAGGTTGTTTAGCCACATGTGTTATAGTTTATGATCAATGTATCAAAAAGTGTGTTTGGAATCAAAAGAAGAGGCTTGTTAACCAAAAATGATGGGAGCAACTCTCCAATTTTGAATTCAACAAATAATATCAATAAGAAAAGCAATTCAAAATCAAGGACTGAATTGTTTGTTAAATTGAATGAATTCATGTAATTGATGGTCCACGGGCATTTTGTTCAAAATGAATATAGTTATTAAGAAAGAAACAGATGTTAATTTCAAGGTTATTGCATGAAAAATAGTCCTGGTAACAACATGAGTTAAATAATTAAGATAAGGTGATTAGAAATTCTCATTATTTAGCAATTAAACTTGTTAACTTTTGTACGAAATGCAAACCCTGATGAATGGAATCTTTAGCCGATGGATTTAAATAGATTTGGATTTTTATTGGTGTTTATACTTGTTTGAATCAATTAATATACTAGGTTGTTTAGCCACATGTGTTATATTTCATGATCAATGTATCAAAAAGTGTGTTTGGAATCAAAACAAGCGCCTTGTTAACCAAAAAAGATGGGAGCAACTCTTCAATTTTGAATTGAACAAATAATATCAATAAGAAATGCAATTCAAAATCAAGGACTGAATTGTTTGTTAAATTGAATGAATTCATGTAATTGATGGTCGACGGGCATTTTGTTCAAAATGAATATAGTTATTAAGAAAGAAACAAAAGTGAATTTCAAGGTTATTGCATGAAAAATAGTCCTGGTAACAACAAGAGGAGCCTAATTAACATGAGGTGATTAGAAATTCTCATTATTTAGGAATTAAACCAGTTAACATTTGTACGAAATGCAAACCCAGATAAATGACACCTTTTCCCAATGGATTTAAATGGATTTGGATTTTTATTAGTGTTTATACTTGTTTGAATCAATTAATATACTAGGTTGTTTAGCGACATGTGTTATATTTCATGATCAATGTATGAAAAAGTGTGTTTGGAATCAAAAGAAGAGGCTTGTTAACCAAAAATGATGGGAGCAACTCTTTAATTTTGAATTCAACAATTAATATCAATAAGAAATGTAATTTAAAATCAAGGACTGAATTGTTTGTTCAGTTGAATGAATTCATGTAATTGATGGTCCACGGGCATTTTTTTCAAAATAAATATAGTTATTCAGAAAGAAATAGATGTTAATTTCAAGGTTATTGCATGAAAAATAGTCCTGGTAACAACAAGAGTTTAATAATTAACATAAGGTGATTAGAAATTCTCATTATTTAGCAATGAAACTTGTTAACTTTTGTACGAAATGCAAACCCTGACGAATGGCACCTTTAGCCGATGGATTTAAATAGATTTGGTTTTTTATTGGTGTTTATACTTGTTTGAATCAATTAATATACTAGGTTGTTTAGCCACATGTGTTATATTTCATGATCAATGTATTAAAAAGTGTGTTTGGAATCAAAAAAAGCGCCTTGTTAACCAAAAAAGATGGGAGCAACTCTTCAATTTTGAATTGAACAAATAATATCAATAAGAAATGCAATTCAAAATCTAGGACTGAATTGTTTGTTAAATTGAATGAATTCATGTAATTGATGGTCGACGGGCATTTTGTTCAAAATGAATATAGTTATTAAGAAAGAAACAAAAGTGAATTTCAAGGTTATTGCATGAAAAATAGTCCTGGTAACAACAAGAGGAGCCTAATTAACATGAGGTGATTAGAAATTCTCATTATTTAGGAATTAAACCAGTTAACATTTGTACGAAATGCAAACCCAGATAAATGACACCTTTTCCCAATGGATTTAAATGGATTTGGATTTTTATTAGTGTTTATACTTGTTTGAATCAATTAATATACTAGGTTGTTTAGCGACATGTGTTATATTTCATGATCAATGTATCAAAAAGTGTGTTTGGAATCAAAAGAAGAGGCTTGTTAACCAAAAATGATGGGAGCAACTCTTTAATTTTGAATTCAACAATTAATATCAATAAGAAATGTAATTTAAAATCAAGGACTGAATTGTTTGTTCAGTTGAATGAATTCATGTAATTGATGGTCCACGGGCATTTTTTTCAAAATAAATATAGTTATTCAGAAAGAAATAGATGTTAATTTCAAGGTTATTGCATGAAAAATAGTCCTGGTAACAACAAGAGTTTAATAATTAACATAAGGTGATTAGAAATTCTCATTATTTAGCAATGAAACTTGTTAACTTTTGTACGAAATGCAAACCCTGACGAATGGCACCTTTAGCCGATGGATTTAAATAGATTTGGTTTTTTATTGGTGTTTGTACTTGTTTGAATCAATTAATATACTAGCTTGTTTAGCCACATGTGTTATATTTCATGATCAATGTATCAAAAAGTGTGTTTGGAATCAAAAGAAGAGGCTTGTTAACCAAAAATGATGGGAGCAACTCTTTAATTTTGAATTCAACAATTAATATCAATAAGAAATGTAATTTAAAATCAAGGACTGAATTGTTTGTTCAGTTGAATGAATTCATGTAATTGATGGTCCACGGGCATTTTTTTCAAAATAAATATAGTTATTCAGAAAGAAATAGATGTTAATTTCAAGGTTATTGCATGAAAAATAGTCCTGGTAACAACAAGAGTTTAATAATTAACATAAGGTGATTAGAAATTCTCATTATTTAGCAATGAAACTTGTTAACTTTTGTACGAAATGCAAACCCTGACGAATGGCACCTTTAGCCGATGGATTTAAATAGATTTGGTTTTTTATTGGTGTTTGTACTTGTTTGAATCAATTAATATACTAGGTTGTTTAGCCACATGTGTTATATTCCATGATCAATGTATCAAAAAAAGTGTTTGGAATCAAAAGAAGAGGCTTGTTAACCAAAAATGATGGGAGCAACTCTTTAATTTTGAATTCAACAATTAATATCAATAAGAAATGCAATTCAAAATCAAGGACTGAATTGTTTGTTAAATTGAATGAATTCATGTAATTGATGGTCCACGTGCATTTTTTTCAAAATGAATATAGTTATTAAGAGAGAAAAAAAAGTTAATTTCAAGGTTATTGCATGAAAAATAGTCCTGGTAACAACAAGAGGAGCCTAATTAACATGAGGTGATTAGAAATTCTAATTATTTAGGAATTAAACCAGAAATCATTTGTACGAAATGCAAACCTAGATGAATGGCACCTTTTGCCAATGGATTTAAATGGATTTGGATTTTTATTAGTGTTTATACTTGTTTGAATCAATTAATATACAAGGTTGTTTAGCCACATGTGTTATATTTCATGATCAATGTATCAAAAAGTGTGTTTGGAATCAAAAAAAGCGCCTTGTTAACCAAAAAAGATGGGAGCAACTCTTCAATTTTGAATTGAACAAATAATATCAATAAGAAATGCAATTCAAAATCTAGGACTGAATTGTTTGTTAAATTGAATGAATTCATGTAATTGATGGTCGACGGGCATTTTGTTCAAAATGAATATAGTTATTAAGAAATAAACAAAAGTGAATTTCAAGGTTATTGCATGAAAAATAGTCCTGGTAACAACAAGAGGAGCCTAATTAACATGAGGTGATTAGAAATTGTCATTATTTAGGAATTAAACCAGTTAACATTTGTACGAAATGCAAACCCAGATGAATGACACCTTTTGCCAATGGATTTAAATGTATTTGGATTTTTATTAGTGTTTATACTTGTTTGAATCAATTAATATACTAGGTTGTTTCGCCACATGTGTATATTTCATAATCAATGTATCAAAAAGTGTGTTTGGAATCAAAAGAAGAGGCTTGTTAACCAAAAATGATGGGAGCAACTCTTTAATTTTGAATTCAACAATTAATATCAATAAGAAATGTAATTCAAAACCAAGGACTGAATTGTTAGTTCAGTTGAATGAATTCATGTAATTGATGGTCCATGGGCATTTTTTTCAAAATGAATATAGTTATTCAGAAAGAAACAGATGTTAATTTCAAGGTTATTGCAGGAAAAATAGTCCTGGTAACAACAAGAGTTAAATATTTAACATAAGGTGATTATAAATTCTCATTATTTAGCAATGAAACTTGTTAACTTTTGTACGAAATGAAAACCCTGATGAATGTGACCTTTTGCCTGTGAATTTAAATAGATTTGGATTTTTATTGGTGTTTATACTTGTTTGAATCAATTAATATACTAGGTTGTTTAGCCACATGTGTTATATTTCATGATCAATGTATCAAAAAGAGTGTTTGGAATCAAAAGAAGAGGCTTGTTAACCAAAAATGATGGGAGCAACTCTTTAATTTTGAATTCAACAATTAATATCAATAAGAAATGCAATTCAAAATCAAGGACTGAATTGTTTGTTAAATTGAATGAATTCATGTAATTGATGGTCCACTTGCATTTTTTTCAAAATGAATATAGTTATTAAGAGAGAAAAAAATGTTAATTGCAAGGTTATTGCATGAAAAATAGTCCTGGTAACAACAAGAGGAGCCTAATTAACATGAGGTGATTAGAAATTCTCATTATTTAGGAATTCAACCAGAAATCATTTGTACGAAATGCAAACCCAGATGAATGGCATCTTTTGGCAATGGATTTAAATGGATTTGGATTTTTATTAGTGTTTATACTTGTTTGAATCAATTAATATACAAGGTTGTTTAGCCTCATGTGTTATATTTCATGATCAATGTATCAAAAAGTGTGTTTGGAATCAAAACAAGTGGCTTGTTAACGAAAAAAGATGGGAGCAACTCTTTAATTTTGAATTGAACAAATAATATCAACAATAAATGCAATTCAAAATCAAGGACTGAATTGTTTGTTAACTTGAATGAATTCATGTAATTGATGGTCGACGGGCATTTTGTTCAAAATGAATATAGTTATTAAGAAAGAAACAAAAGTGAATTTCAAGGTTATTGCATGAAAAATAGTCCTAGTAACAACAAGAGGAGCCTAATTAACATGAGTTGATTAGAAATTGTCATTATTTAAGAATTAAACCAGTTAACATTTGTACGAAATGCAAACCTAGATGAATGACACCTTTTGCCAATGGATTTAAATGTATTTGGATTTTTATTAGTGTTTATACTTGTTTGAATCAATTAATATACTAGGTTGTTTGGCCACATGTGTTATATTTCATGATCAATGTATCAAAAAGTGTGTTTGGAATCAAAAGAAGAGGCTTGTTAACCAAAAATGATGGGAGCAACTCTCCAATTTTGAATTCAACAAATAATATCAATAAGAAAAGCAATTCAAAATCAAGGACTGAATTGTTTGTTAAATTGAATGAATTCATGTAATTGATGGTCCACGGGCATTTTGTTCAAAATGAATATAGTTATTAAGAAGGAAACAGATGTTAATTTCAAGGTTATTGTATGAAAAATAGTCCTGGTAACAACATGAGTTAAATAATTAACATAAGGTGATTAGAAATTCTCATTATTTAGCAATTAAACTTGTTAACTTTTGTACGAAATGCAAACACTGATGAATGGCACCTTTAGCCGATGGATTTAAATAGATTTGGATTTTTATTGGTGTTTATACTTGTTTCAATCAATTAATATACTAGGTTGTTTAGCCACATGTGTTATATTTCATGATCAATGTATCAAAAAGTGTGTTTGGAATCAAAAGAAGAGGCTTGTTAACCAAAAATGATGGGAGCAACTATTTATTTTTGAATTCAACAATTAATATCAATAAGAAATGCAATTCAAAATCAAGGACTGAATTGTTTGTTAAATTGAATGAATTCATGTAATTGATGGTCCACGTGCATTTTTTTCAAAATGAATATAGTTATTAAGAGAGAAAAAAAAAAAGTTAATTTCAAGGTTATTGCATGAAAAATAGTCCTCGTAACAACAAGAGGAGCCTAATTAACATGAGGTGATTAGAAATTCTCATTATTTAGGAATTAAACCAGAAATCATTTGTACGAAATGCAAACCCAGATGAATGGCACCTTTTGGCAATGGATTTAAATGGATTTGGATTTTTATTAGTGTTTATACTTGTTTGAATCAATTAATATACCAAGTTGTTTAGCCACATATGTTATATTTCATGATCAATGTATCAAAAAGTGTGTTTGGAATCAAAAGAAGAGGCTTGTTAACCAAAAATGATAGGAGCAACTCTTTAATTTTGAACTCAACAATTAATATCAATAAGAAATGCAATTCAAAATGAATGACTGAATTGTTTGTTAAATTGAATGAATTCATGTAATTGATGGTCCACGTGCATTTTTTTCAAAATGAATATAGTTACTAAGAAAGAAACAAAAGTTAATTTCAAGGTTATTGCATGAAAAATAGTCCTGCTAACAACAAGAGGAGCCTAATTCACACGAGGTGATTAGAAAATCTCATTATTTTGGAATTAAGCCAGTTAACATTTGTACAAAATGCAAACCCTGAATAAAGGCACCTTTGGCTCATGGATTTAAATAGATTTGGATTTTAATTGATGTTTATACTTGTTTGAATCAATTAATATACTAGGTTGCTTAGCCACATGTGTAATATTTCATAATCAATGGATCGAATAGTGTGTTTGGAATCAAAAGAAGAGGCTTGTTAACCAAAAAAGATGGGATCAACTCTTTAATTTTGAATTCAACAAATAATATCATTAAGAAATGCAATTCAAAATCAAGGACTGAATTGTTTGTTAAATTGAATGAATTCATGTAATTGATGTTCCACGGGCATTTTTTTCAAAATGAATATAGTTAGTAAGAAAGAATGAAAAGTGAATTTCAAGGTTATTGCATGAAAAATAGTCCTGGTAACAACAAGAGGAGCCTAATTAACATGAGATGATTAGAAATTCTCATTATTTAGGAATTAAACCAGTTAACATTTGTACGAAATGCAAACCATGATGAATGGCACCATTGGCCAATGGATTTAAATAGATTTGGATTTTTATTGGTGTTTATACTCGTTTGAATCAATTAATATACTAGGTTGTTTAGCCACATGTGTTATATTTCAGGATCAATGTGTCAAACAGTGTGTTTGAAATCAAAAGAGGAAACTTGCAAACTAGAAATGATGGGAGAAGCTCTCTGATTTTGAATTCAACAAATAATATCAATAAGAAATGCAATTCAAAATCAAGGACTGAATTGTTTGTTAAATTGAATGAATTCATGTAATTGATGCTCCACGACCATTTTTTTCAAAATTAATATAGTTATTAAGAAAGAAAAAAATGTTAATTTCAATGTTATTGCATGAAAAATAGTCCTGCTAACAACAAGAGGAGAATAATTAACATAAGGTGATTAGAAAATCTCGTTATTTAGCAATTAAACCAGTTAACTTTTGTACGAAATGCAAACCCTGATGAATGGCACCTTTGGCCGATGGATTTAAATAGATTTGGATTTTAATTGATGTTTATACTTGTTTGAATCAATTAATATACTAGGTTGCTTAGCCACATGTGTAATATTTCGTGATCAATGTATCAAATAGTGTGTTTGGAATCAAAAGAAAAGGCTTGTTAACCAAAAAAGATGGGAGCAACTCTTTAATTTTGAATTCAACAAATAATATCAATAAGAAATGCAATTCAAAATTAAGGACTGAATTGTTTGTTAAATTGAATGAATTCATGTAATTGGTGGTCCACGGGCTTTTTTTTCAAAATGAATATAGTTATTAAGAAAGAAGTAAAAGTTAATTTCAAAGTTATTGCATGAAAAATAGTCCTGGTAACAACAAGAGGAGCCTAATTAACATTAGGTGATTAGAAATTGTCATTATTTAGGAATTAAACCAGTTAACATTTGTACGAAATGCAAACCCTGATGAATGACACCTTTTGCCTGTGGATTTAAATAGATTTGGATTTTTATTGGTATTTATACTTGTTTGAATCAATTAATATACTTGCTTAGCCACATGTGTAATATTTCGTGATCAATGTATCAAATAGTGTGTTTGGAATTAAAAGAAGAGGCTTGTTAACCAAAAATGATGGGAGCAACTCTTTAATTTTGAATTCAACAAATAATATCAAGAAGAAATGCAATTCAAAATCAAGGACTGAATTTAATGTTAAATTGAATGGATTCATGTAATTGATGGTCCACGGGCATTTTTTTCAAAATGAATATAGTTATTAAGAAAGAATCAAAAGTTAATTTCAAGGTTATTGCATGAAAAATAGTCCTGGTAACAACAAGAGGAGCCTAATTAACATGAGGTGATTAGAAATTCTCATTATTTAGGAATTAAACCAGAAAACATTTGTACGGAATGCAAACCCAGATGAATGGCACCTTTTGCCAAGGGATTTAAATGGATTTGGATTTTTATTAGTGTTTATACTTGTTTGAATCAATTAATATACTAGGTTGTTTAGCCACATGTGTTATATTTCATGATCAATGTATCAAAAAGTGTGTTTGGAATCAAAAGAAGAGGCCTGTTAACCAAAAATGATAGGAGCAACTCTTTAATTTTGAATTCAACAATTAATATCAATAAGAAATGAAATTCAAAATCAAGGACTGAATTGTTTGTTAAATTGAATGAATTCATGTAATTGATGGTCCACGTGCATTTTTTTCAAAATGAATATAGTTACTAAGAAAGAAAGAAAAGTTAATTTCAAGGTTATTGCATGAAAAATAGTCCTGCTAACAACAAGAGGAGCCTAATTCACACGAGGTGATTAGAAAATCTCATTATTTTGGAATTAAGCCAGTTAACATTTGTACAAAATGCAAACCCTGAATAAAGGCACCTTTGGCTGATGGATTTAAATAGATTTGGATTTTAATTGATGTTTATACTTGTTTGAATCAATTAATATACTAGGTTGCTTAGCCACATGTGTAATATTTCATAATCAATGGATCAAATAGTGTGTTTGGAATCAAAAGAAGAGGCTTGTTAACCAAAAAAGATGGGATCAACTCTTTAATTTTGAATTCAACAAATAATATCATTAAGAAATGCAATTCAAAATCAAGGACTGAATTGTTTGTTAAATTGAATGAATTCATGTAATTGATCTTCCACGGGCATTTTTTTTCAAAATGAATATAGTTAGTAAGAAAGAATGAAAAGTGAATTTCAAGGTTATTGCATGAAAAATAGTCCCTGGTAACAACAAGAGGAGCCTAATTAACATGAGATGATTAGAAATTCTCATTATTTAGGAATTAAACCAGTTAACATTTGTACGAAATGCAAACCATGATGAATGGCACCATTGGCCAATGGATTTAAATAGATTTGGATTTTTATTGGTGTTTATACTCGTTTGAATCAATTAATATACTAGGTTGTTTAGCCACATGTGTTATATTTCAGGATCAATGTGTCAAACAGTGTGTTTGTTTGAAATCAAAAGAGGAAACTTGCTAACTAGAAATGACGGGAGAAGCTCTCTGATTTTGAATTCAACAAATAATATCAATAAGAAATGCAATTCAAAATCAAGGACTGAATTGTTTGTTAAATTGAATGAATTCATGTAATTGATGGTCCACGACCATTTTTTTCAAAATTAATATAGTTATTAAGAAAAGAAAAAAAATGTTAATTTCAATGTTATTGCATGAAAAATAGTCCTGCTAACAACAAGAGGAGAATAATTAACATAAGGTGATTAGAAATTCTCGTTATTTAGCAATTAAACCAGTTAACTTTTGTAAGAAATGCAAACCCTGATGAATGGCACCTTTGGCCGATAGATTTAAATAGATTTGGATTTTTATTGATGTTTTTATACTTGTTTGAATCAATTAATATACTAGGTTGCTTAGCCACATGTGTAATATTTCTTGATCAATGTATCAAATAGTGTGTTTGGAATCAAAAGAAGAGGCTTGTTAACCAAAAAAGATGGGAGCAACTCTTTAATTTTGAATTCAACAAATAATATTAATAAGAAATGCAATTCAAAATTAAGGACTGAATTGTTTGTTAAATTGAATGAATTCATGTAATTGATGGTCCACGGGCTTTTTTTTCAAAATGAATATAGTTATTAAGAAAGAAATAAAAGTTAATTTCAAAGTTATTACATGAAAAAAATAGTCCTGGTAACAACAAGAGGAGCCTAATTAACATTAGGTGATTAGAAATTGTCATTATTTAGGAATTAAACCAGTTAACATTTGTATGAAATATAAACCCTGATGAATGACACCTTTTGCCTGTGGATTTAAATAGATTTGGATTTTTATTGGTATTTATACTTGTTTGAATCAATTAATATACTTGCTTAGCCACATGTGTAATATTTCGTGATCAATGTATCAAATAGTGTGTTTGGAATCAAAAGAACAGGCTTGTTAACCAAAAATGATGGGAGCAACTCTTTAATTTTGAATTCAACAAATAATATCAAGAAGAAATGCAATTCAAAATCAAGGACTGAATTTAATGTTTAATTGAATGGATTCATGTAATTGATGGTCCACGGGCATTTTTTTCAAAATGAATATAGTTATTAAGAAAGAATCAAAAGTTAATTTCAAGGTTATTGCATGAAAAATAGTCCTGGTAACAACAAGAGGAGCCTAATTAACATAAGCTGATTAGAAATTCTCATTATTTAGGAATTAAACCAGAAAACATTTGTACGGAATGCAAACCCAGATGAATGGCACCTTTTGCCAAGGGATTTAAATGGATTTGGATTTTTATTAGTGTTTATACTTGTTTGAATCAATTAATATACTAGGTTGTTTAGCCACATGTGTTATATTTCATGATCAATGTATCAAAAAGTGTGTTTGGAATCAAAAGAAGAGGCCTGTTAACCAAAAATGATAGGAGCAACTCTTTAATTTTGAATTCAACAATTAATATCAATAAGAAATGCAATTCAAAATCAAGGACTGAATTGTTTGTTAAATTGAATGAATTCATGTAATTGATGGTCCACGTGCATTTTTTTCAAAATGAATATAGTTATTAAGAAAGACACAAAAGTTAATTTCAAGGTTATTGCATGAAAAATAGTTCTGCTAACAACAAGAGGAGCCTAATTCACATGAGGTGATTAGAAAATCTCATTATTTTGGAATTAAGCCAGTTAACATTTGTACAAAATGCAAACCCTGAATAAAGGCACCTTTGGCTGATGGATTTAAATAGATTTGGATTTTAATTGATGTTTATACTTGTTTGAATCAATTAATATACTAGGTTGCTTAGCCACATGTGTTATATTTCATAATCAATGGATCGAATAGTGTGTTTGGAATCAAAAGAAGAGGCTTGTTAACCAAAAAAGATGGGATCAACTCTTTAATTTTGAATTCAACAAATAATATCATTAAGAAATGCAATTCAAAATCAAGGACTGAATTGTTTGTTAAATTGAATGAATTCATGTAATTGATGTTCCACGGGCATTTTTTTCAAAATGAATATAGTTAGTAAGAAAGAAAGAAAAGTGAATTTCAAGGTTATTGCATGAAAAATAGTCCTGGTAACAACAAGAGGAGCCTAATTAACATGAGATGATTAGAAATTCTCATTATTTAGGAATTAAACCAGTTAACATTTGTACGAAATGCAAACCATGATGAATGGCACCATTGGCCAATGGATTTAAATAGATTTGGATTTTTATTGGTGTTTATACTCGTTTGAATCAATTAATATACTAGGTTGTTTAGCCACATGTGTTATATTTCAGGATCAATGTGTCAAACAGTGTGTTTGAAATCAAAAGAGGAAACTTGCTAACTAGAAATGATGGGAGAAGCTCTCTGATTTTGAATTCAACAAATAATATCAATAAGAAATGCAATTCAAAATCAAGGACTGAATTGTTTGTTAAATTGAATGAATTCATGTAATTGATGGTCCACGACCATTTTTTTCAAAATTAATATAGTTATTAAGAAAGAAAAAAATGTTAATTTCAATGTTATTGTATGAAAAATAGTCCTGCTAACAACAAGAGGAGAATAATTAACATAAGGTGATTAGAAAATCTCGTTATTTAGCAATTAAACCAGTTAACTTTTGTACGAAATGCAAACCCTGATGAATGGCACCTTTGGCCGATGGATTTAAATAGATTTGGATTTTAATTGATGTTTATACTTGTTTGAATCAATTAATATACTAGGTTGCTTAGCCACATGTGTAATATTTCGTGATCAATGTATCAAATAGTGTGTTGTTTGGAATCAAAAGAAGAGGCTTGTTAACCAAAAAGATGGGAGCAACTCTTTAATTTTGAATTCAACAAATAATATCAATAAGAAATGCAATTCAAAATTAAGGACTGAATTGTTTGTTAAATTGAATGAATTCATGTAATTGATGGTCCACGGGCTTTTTTTTCAAAATGAATATAGTTATTATGAGAAAGAAATAAAAGTTAATTTCAAAGTTATTGCATGAAAAATAGTCCTGGGTAACAACAAGAGGAGCACTAATTAACATTAGGTGATTAGAAAATTGTCATTATTTAGGAATTAAACCAGTTAACATTTGTACGAAATGCAAAACCCTGATGAATGACACCTTTTGCCTGTGGATTTAAATAGATTTTTGGATTTTTATTGGTCTTTATACTTGTTTGAATCAATTAATATACTTGCTTAGCCACATGTGTAATATTTCGTGATCAATGTATCAAATAGTGTGTTTGGAAATCAAAAGAAGAGGCATTGTTAACCAAAAATGATGGGAGCAACTCTTTAATTTTGAAATC
>JBAPLH010002090.1:0-19186 GCA_037897445.1 Ceriops zippeliana
AAATATGATAGGAGCGACTCTCTAATTTTGAATTCAACAAATAATATCAATAAGAAATGCAATTCAAAATCAAGGACAGAATTGTTTGTTAAATTGAATGAATTCATGTAATTGATGGTCCACGGGCATTTTTTTTCAAAATGAATATAGTTATTAAGAAAGAAATAAAAGTTAATTTCAAAGTTATAGCATGAAAAATAGTCCTGGTAACAACAAGAGGAGCCTAATTAACATTAGGTGATTAGAAATTGTCATTATTTCGGAATTAAACCAGTTAACATTTGTACGAAATGCAAACCCTGATGAATGGCACCTTTTGCATGTGGATTTAAATAAATTTGGATTTTTATTGGTGTTTATACTTGTTTGAATCAGTTAATATACTAAGTTGTTTAGCCACATGTGTTATATTTCATGATCAATGTATCAAAAAGTGTGTTTGGAATCAAAAGAAGAGGCTTGTTAACCAAAAATGATGGGAACAACTCTCCAATTTTGAATTCAACAAATAATCTCAATAATAAATGCAATTCAAAATCAAGGACTGAATTGTTTGTTAAATTGAATGAATTGATTTAATTGATGGACCACGGGTATTTTTTTCAAAATGAATATAGTTATTAAGAAAGAAACAAAAGTTAATTTCAAGGTTATTGCATGAAAAATAGTCCTGGTAACAACAAGAGGAGCCTAATTAACATGAGGAGATTAGAAATTTTCTCTATTTAGGAATTAAACCAGTTAACATTTGTACGAAATGCAAACCACGATGAATAGCACCTTTGGCGGACGAATTTAAATAGATTTGGATTTTTATTGGTGTTCATACTTGTTTGAATCAATTAATATACTAGGTTGTTTAGGAACATGTGCTATATTTCATGATCAATCAATCAAAAAGTGTGTTTGGAATCAAAAGAAGAGGCTTGTTAACCAAAAATGATGGGAGCAACTCTCCAATTTTGAATTCAACAAATAATATCAATAAGAAATGCATTTCAAAATCAACGACTGAATTGTTTGTTAAATTGAATGAATTCATGTAATTGATGGTCCACGGGCATTTTTTTCAAAATGAATATAGTTATTAAGAAAGAAACAAATGTTAATTTCAAGGTTATTGCATGAAAAATAGTCCTGGTAACAACAAGAGGAGCCTAATTAACATTAGGTAATCAGAAATGGACATTATTTAGGAATTAAACTAGTTAACATTTGTACGAAATGCAAACCCTGATGAATGGCAGCTTTTTCCTGTGGATTTAATTAGATTTGGATATTTATTGGTTTTTATACTTGTTTGAATCAATTAATATACTAGGTTGTTTAGCCACATGTGTCATATTTCATGATCAATGTATCAAAAAGTGTGTTTGGAATCAAAAGAAGAGGCTTGTTAACCAAAAATAATGGGAGCAACTCTTTAATTTTGAATTCAACAAATAATATCATTAAGAAATGCAATTCAAATTGAAGGACTGATTATAATGTTAAATTGAATGGATTCATGTAATTGATGGTCCACAGGCATTTTTTTCAAAATGAATATAGTTATTAAGAAAGAAACAAAAGTTAATTTCGAGGTTATTGCATGGAAAATAGTCCTGGTAACAACAAGAGGAGCCTAATTAACATGAGGTGATTAGAAATTCTCTTTATTTAGGAATTAAACCAGTTAACATTTGTACGAAATGCAAACCACGATGAATGGCACCTTTGGTGGACAAATTTAAATAGATTTGGATTTTTATTGGTGTTTATACTTGTTTCAATCAATTAATATACTAGGTTGTTTAGCCACATGTGTTATATTTCATGATCAATGTATCAAATAGTGTGTTTGGAATCAAAAGAAGAGGCTTGTTAACCAAAAATCATAAGAGGAACTCTCTAATTTTGAAATCAACAAATAATATCAATAAGAAATGCAATTCAAAATCAAGGACTAAATTGTTTGTTAAATTGAATGAATTCATGTAATTGATGGTCCACGGGCATTTTTTTCAAAATGAATATAGTTATTAAGAAAGAAATAAAAGTTAATTTCAAAGTTATTGCATAAAAAATAGTCCTGGTAACAACAAGAGGAGCCCAATTAAAATTAGCATATTAGAAATTGTCATTATTTAGGAATTAAACTAGTTAACATTTGTACAAAATGCAAACCCTGATGAATGACAACTTTTGCCAGTGGATTTAAATAGATTTGGATTTTTATTGGTGTTTATACTTGTTTGAATCAATTAATATACTAGGTTGTTTAGCCACATGTGTTATATTTCATGATCAATGGATCAAAAAGTGTGTTTGGAATCAAAAGAAGAGGCTTGTTAACCAAAAATGATGGGAGCAACTCTTTAATTTTGAATTCAACAAATAATATCAAGAAGAAATACAATTCAAAATCAAGGACTGAATTTAATGTTAAATTGAATGGATTCATGTAATTGATGGTCCACGGGCATTTTTTTCAAAATGAATATAGTTATTAAGAAAGAAACAAATGTTAATTTCAGGGTTATTGCATGAAAAATAGTCCTCGTAACAGCAAGAGGAGCCTAATTAACATTAGGAGATTAGAAATTGTCATTATTTAGGAATTAAACTAGTTAACATTTGTACGAAATGCAAACCCTGATGAATGGCACCTTTTGCCTGTGGATTTAAATAGATTTGGATTTTTATTGGTGTTTGTACTTGTTTGAATCAATTAATATACTAGGTTGTTTAGCCACATGTGTTATATTTCATGATCAATGGATCAAAAAGTGTGTTTGGAATCAAAAGAAGAGGCTTGTTAACCAAAAATGATGGGAGCAACTCTTTAATTTTGAATTCAACAAATAATATCAATAAGAAATGCAATTCAAAATCAAGGACTGAATTTAATGTTAAATTGAATGGATTCATGTAATTGATGGTCCACCGGCATTTTTTTCAAAATGAATATAGTTATTAAGAAAGAAACAAATGTTAATTTCAAGGTTATTGCATGAAAAATAGTCCTGGTAACAACAAGAGGAGCCTAATTAACACGAGGTGATTAGAAATTCTCATTATTAAGGAATTTAACCAGAAAACATTTGTACGAAATGCAAACCCAGATGAATGGCACCTTTTGCCAATGGATTTAAATGGATTTGGATTTTTATTAGTGTTTATACTTTTTTGAATCAATTAATATAGTAGGTTGTTTAGCCACATGTGTTATACTTCATGATCAATGTATCAAAAAGTGTGTTTGGAATCAAAAGAAGAGGCTTGTTAACCAAATATGATAGGAGCGACTCTCTAATTTTGAATTCAACAAATAATATCAATAAGAAATGCAATTCAAAATCAAGGACAGAATTGTTTGTTAAATTGAATGAATTCATGTAATTGATGGTCCACGGGCATTTTTTTCAAAATGAATATAGTTATTAAGAAAGAAATAAAAGTTAATTTCAAAGTTATAGCATGAAAAATAGTCCTGGTAACAACAAGAGGAGCCTAATTAACATTAGGTGATTAGAAATTGTCATTATTTCGGAATTAAACCAGTTAACATTTGTACGAAATGCAAACCCTGATGAATGGCACCTTTTGCATGTGGATTTAAATAAATTTGGATTTTTATTGGTGTTTATACTTGTTTGAATCAGTTAATATACTAAGTTGTTTAGCCACATGTGTTATATTTCATGATCAATGTTTCAAAAAGTGTGTTTGGAATCAAAAGAAGAGGCTTGTTAACCAAAAATGATGGGAACAACTCTCCAATTTTGAATTCAACAAATAATATCAATAATAAATGCAATTCAAAATCAAGGACTGAATTGTTTGTTAAATTGAATGAATTGATTTAATTGATGGACCACGGGTATTTTTTTCAAAATGAATATAGTTATTAAGAAAGAAACAAAAGTTAATTTCAAGGTTATTGCATGAAAAATAGTCCTGGTAACAACAAGAGGAGCCTAATTAACATGAGCTGATTAGAAATTTTCTCTATTTAGGAATTAAACCAGTTAACATTTGTACGAAATGCAAACCACGATGAATAGCACCTTTGGCGGACGAATTTAAATAGATTTGGATTTTTGTTGGTGTTTATACTTGTTTGAATCAATTAATATAGTAGGTTGTTTAGCCACATGTGTTATACTTCATGATCAATGTATCAAAAAGTGTGTTTGGAATCAAAAGAAGAGGCTTGTTAACCAAATATGATAGGAGCGACTCTCTAATTTTGAATTCAACAAATAATATCAATAAGAAATGCAATTCAAAATCAAGGACAGAATTGTTTGTTAAATTGAATGAATTCATGTAATTGATGGTCCACGGGCATTTTTTTCAAAATGAATATAGTTATTAAGAAAGAAATAAAAGTTAATTTCAAAGTTATAGCATGAAAAATAGTCCTGGTAACAACAAGAGGAGCCTAATTAACATTAGGTGATTAGAAATTGTCATTATTTAGGAATTAAACCAGTTAACATTTGTACGAAATGCAAACCCTGATGAATGGCACCTTTTGCATGTGGATTTAAATAAATTTGGATTTTTATTGGTGTTTATACTTGTTTGAATCAGTTAATATACTAAGTTGTTTAGCCACATGTGTTATATTTCATGATCAATGTTTCAAAAAAAGTGTGTTTGGAATCAAAAGAAGAGGCTTGTTAACCAAAAATGATGGGAACAACTCTCCAATTTTGAATTCAACAAATAATCTCAATAATAAATGCAATTCAAAATCAAGGACTGAATTGTTTGTTAAATTGAATGAATTGATTAATTGATGGACCACGGGTATTTTTTTTCAAAATGAATATAGTTATTAAGAAAGAAACAAAAGTTAATTTCAAGGTTATTGCATGAAAAATAGTCCTGGTAACAACAAGAGGAGCCTAATTAACATGAGCTGATTAGAAATTTTCTCTATTTAGGAATTAAACCAGTTAACATTTGTACGAAATGCAAACCACGATGAATAGCACCTTTGGCGGACGAATTTAAATAGATTTGGATTTTTGTTGGTGTTTATACTTGTTTGAATCAATTAATATACTAGGTTGTTTAGCCACATGTGTTATACTTCATGATCAATGTATCAAAAAGTGTGTTTGGAATCAAAAGAAGAGGCTTGTTAACCCAAATATGATGGGAGCGACTCTCTAATTTTGAATTCAACAAATAATATCAATAAGAAATGCAATTCAAAATCAAGGACAGAATTGTTTGTTAAATTGAATGAATTCATGTAATTGATGGTCCACGGGCATTTTTTTCAAAATGAATATAGTTATTAAGAAAGAAATAAAAGTTAATTTCAAGGTTATTAGCATGAAAAAATAGTCCTGGTAACAACAAGAGGAGCCTAATTAACATTAGGTGATTAGAAATTGTCATTATTTAGGAATTAAACCAGTTAACATTTGTACGAAATGCAAACCCTGATGAATGACACCTTTTGCATGTGGATTTAAATAAATTTGGATTTTTATTGGTGTTTATACTTGTTTGAATCAGTTAATATACTAAGTTGTTTAGCCACATGTGTTATATTTCATGATCAATGTATCAAAAAAAAAAGTGTGTTTGGAATCAAAAGAAGAGGCTTGTTAACCAAAAATGATGGGGAACAACTCTCCAATTTTGAATTCAACAAATAATATCAATAATAAATGCAATTCAAAATCAAGGACTGAATTGTTTGTTAAATTGAATGAATTGATGTAATTGATGGACCACGGGTATTTTTTTTCAAAATGAATATAGTTATTAAGAAAGAAACAAAAGTTAATTTCAAGGTTATTGCATGAAAAATAGTCCTGGTAACAACAAGAGGAGCCTAATTAACATGAGCTGATTAGAAATTTTCTCTATTTAGGAATTAAACCAGAAAACATTTGTACGAAATGCAAACCCAGATGAATGGCACCTTTTGCCAATGGATTTAAATGGATTTGGATTTTTATTAGTGTTTATACTTGTTTGAATCAATTAATATACTAGGTTGTTTAGCCACATGTGTTATACTTCATGATCAATGTATCAAAAAGTGTGTTTGGAATCAAAAGAAGAGGCTTGTTAACCAAATATGATAGGAGCGACTCTCTAATTTTGAATTCAGCAAATAATATCAATAAGAAATGCAATTCAAAATCAAGGACAGAATTGTTTGTTAAATTGAATGAATTGATGTAATTGATAGTCCACGGGCATTTTTTTCAAAATGAATATAGTTATTAAGAAAGAAATAAAAGTTAATTTCAAAGTTATAGCATGAAAAATAGTCCTGGTAACAACAAGAGGAGCCTAATTAACATTAAGTGATTAGAAATTGTCATTATTTAGGAATTAAACCAGTTAACATTTGTACGAAATGCAAACCCTGATGAATGGCACCTTTTGCATGTGGATTTAAATAGATTTGGATTTTTATTGGTGTTTACACTTGTTTGAATCGGTTAATATACTAAGTTGTTTAGCCACATGTGTTATATTTCATGATCAATGTATCAAAAAGTGTGTTTGGAATCAAAAGAAGAGGCTTGTTAACCAAAAATGATGTGAACAACTCTCCAATTTTGAATTCAACAAATAATATCAATAAGAAATGCAATTCAAAATCAACGACTGAATTGTTTGTTAAATTGAATGAATTGATGTAATTGATGGACCACGGGCATTTTTTTCAAAATGAATATAGTTATTAAGAAAGAAACAAAAGTTAATTTCAAGGTTATTCCATGAAAAATAGTCCTGGTAACAACAAGAGGAGCCTAATTAACATGAGGTGATTAGAAATTTTCTCTATTTAGGAATTAAACCAGTTAACATTTGTACGAAATGCAAACCACGATGAATAGCACCTTTGGCGGACGAATTTAAATAGATTTGGATTTTTATTAGTGTTTATACTTGTTTGAATCAATTAATATACTAGGTTGTTTAGGCACATGTGCTATATTTCATGATCAATCGATCAAAAAGTGTGTTTGGAATCAAAAAAAGAGGCTTGTTAACCAAAAAAGATGGGAGCAACTCTCCAATTTTGAATTCAACAAATAATATCAATAAGAAATGCATTTCAAAATCAACGACTGAATTGTTTGTTAAATTGAATGAATTCATGTAATTGATGGTCCACGGGCATTTTTTTCAAAATGAATATAGTTATTAAGAAAGAAACAAATGTTAATTTCAAGGTTATTGCATGAAAAATAGTCTTGGTAACAACAAGAGGAGCCTAATTAACATTAGGAGATTAGAAATTGTCATTATTTAGGAATTAAACTTGTTAACATTTGTACGAAATGCAAACCCTGATGAATGGAACCTTTTGCCTGTGGATTTAAATAGATTTGGATTTTTATTGGTGTTTATACTTGTTTGCATCAATTAATATACTAGGTTGTTTCGCCACATGTGTTATATTTCATGATCAATGTATCAAAAAGTGTGTTTGGAATCAAAAGAAGAGGCTTGTTAACCAAAAATGATGGGAGCAACTCTTTAATATTGAATTCAACAAATAATATCAATAAGAAATGCAATTCAAAATCAAGGACTGAATTTAATGTTAAATTGAATGGATTCATGTAATTGATGGTCCACGGTTATTTTTTTCAAAATGAATATAGTTACTAAGAAAGAAACAAAAGTTAATTTCAAGGTTATTGCATGAAAAATAGTCCTGGTAATAACAAGAGGAGCCTAATTAACATGAGGTGATTAGAAATTCTCTTTATTTAGGAATTAAACCAGTTAACATTTGTACGAAATGCAAACTACAATGAATGGCACCTTTGGTGGACGAATTTAAATAGATTTGGATTTTTATTGGTATTTATACTTGTTTGAATCAATTAATATACTAGGTTGTTTAGCCACATGTGTTATATTTCATGATCAATATATCAAAAAGTGTGTTTGGAATCAAAAGAAGAGGCTTTTTAACCAAAAATGATGGGAGCAACTCTTTAATTTTGAATTCAACAAATACTATCAATAAGAAATGCAATTCAAAGTCAAGGACTGAATTTAATGTTAAATTGAATAGATTCATGTAATTGATGGTCCACAGGCATTTTTTTCAAAAATAAATATAGTTATTAAGATAGAAACAAAAGTTAATTTCAAGGTTATTGCATGAAAAATAGTCCTGGTAACACCAAGAGGAGCCTAATTAACATGAGGTGATTAGAAATTCTCATTATTTAGGAATTAAACCAGAAAATATTTGTACGAAATGCAAACCCAGATGAATGGCACCTTTTGCCAATGGATTTAAATGGATTTGGATTTTTATTAGTGTTTATACTTGTTTGAATCAAATAATATACTAGGTTGTTTAGCCACTTGTGTTATACTTCATGATCAATGTATCAAAAAGTGTGTTTGGAATCAAAAGAAGAGGCTTGTTATCCAAAAATGATAAGAGCGACTCTCAAATTTTGAATTCAACAAATAATATCAATAAGAAATGGAATTCAAAATCAAGGACAGAATTGTTTGTTAAATTGAATGAATTGATGGTCCACGGGCATTTTTTTCAAAAGGAATATAGTTATTAAGAAAGAAATAAAAGTTAATTTCAAAGTTATAGCATGAAAAATAGTCCTGGTAACAACAAAAGGAGCCTAATTAATATTAGGTGATTAGAAATTGTCATTATTTAGGAATTAAACCAGTTAACATTTGTACGAAATGCAAACCCTCATGAATGGCACCTTTTGCCTGTGGATTTAAATAGATTTGGATTTTTATTGGTGTTTATACTTGTTTGAATCAGTTAATATACTAAGTTGTTTAGCCACATGTGTTATATTTCATGATCAATGTATCAAAAAGTGTGTTTGCAATCAAAAGAAGAGGCTTATTAACCAAAAATGATGGGAACAACTCTCCAATTTTGAATTCAACAAATAATATCAATAAGAAATGCAATTCAAAATGAAGGACTGAATTGTTTGTTAAATTGAATGAATTGATGTAATTGATGGACCACGGGCATTTTTTTCAAAATGAATATAGTTATTAAGAAAGAAATCAAAGTTAATTTCAAGGTTATTGCATAAAAAATAGTCCTGGTAACAACAAGAGGAGCCTAATTAACATTAGGTGATTAGAAATTTTCTCTATTTAGGAATTAAACCAGTTAACATTTGTACGAAATGCAAACCACGATGAATAGCACCTTTGGCGGACGAATTTAAATAGATTTGGATTTTTATTGGTGTTTATACTTGTTTGAATCAATTAATATACTAGGTTGTTTAGGCACATGTGCGATATTTCATGATAAATCGATCAAAAAGTGTGTTTGGAATCAAAAGAAGAGGCTTGTTAACCAAAAATGATGGGAGCAACTCTCCAATTCTGAATTCAACAAATAATATCAATAAGAAATGCATTTCAAAATCAACGACTGAATTCTTTGTTAAATTGAATGAATTCATGTAATTGATGGTCCACGGGCATTTTTTTCAAAATTAATATAGTTATTAAGAAAGAAACAAAGGTTAATTTCAACGTTATTGCATGAAAAATAGTCCTGGTAACAACAAGAGGAGCCTAATTAACATTAGGAGATTAGAAATTGTCATTATTTAGGAATTAAACTAGTTAACATTTGTACGAAATGCAAACCCTGATGAATGGCACCTTTTGCCTGTGGATTTAAATAGATTTGGATTTTTATTGGTGTTTATACTTATTTGAATCAATTAATATACTAGGTTGTTTAGCCACATGTGTTATATTTCATGATCAATGTATCAAAAAGTGTGTTTGGAATCAAAAGAAGAGGCTTGTTAACCAAATATGATTGGAGCGACTCTCTAATTTTGAATTCAACAAATAATATCAATAAGAAATGCAATTCAAAATCAAGGACAGAATTATTTGTTAAATTGAATGAATTGATGTAATTGATGGTCCACGGGCATTTTTTTCAAAATGAATATAGTTATTAAGAAAGAAATAAAAGTTAATTTCAAAGTTATTGCATGAAAAATAGTCCTGGTAACAACAAAAGGAGCCTAATTAACATTAAGTGATTAGAAATTGTCATTATTTAGGAATTAAACCAGTTAACATTTGTACGAAATGCAAACCCTGATGAATGGCACCTATTGCCTGTGGATTTAAATAAATTTGGATTTTTATTGGTGTTTATCCTTGTTTGAATCAGTTAATATACTAAGTTGTTTAGCCACATGTGTTATATTTCATTATCAATGTATCAAAAAGTGTGTTTGGAATCAAAAGAAGAGGCTTGTTAACCAAAAATGATGGGAACAACTCTCCAATTTTGAATTCAACAAAGAATATCAATAAGAAATGCAATTCAAAATCAAGGACTGAATTGTTTGTTAAATTGAATGAATTGATGTAATTGATGGTCCACGGGCATTTTTTTCAAAATCAATATAGTTATTAAGAAAGAAATAAAAGTTAATTTCAAAGTTATTGCATGAAAAATAGACCTGGTAACAACAAGAGGAGCCTAATTAACATTTGGTGATTTGAAATTGTCATTATTTAGGAATTAAACCAGTTAACATTTATACGAAATGCAAACCCTGATGAATGGCACCTTTTGCCTGTGGGTTTAAATAGATTTGGATTTTTATTGGTGTTTATACTTGTTTGAATCAATTAATATACTAGGTTGTTTAGCCACATCTGTTATATTTCATGATTAATGGATCAAAAAGTGTGTTTGGAATCAAAAGAAGAGGCTTGTTGACCAAAAATGATGGGAGCAACTCTTTAATTTTGAATTCAACAAATAATATCAATAAGAAATGCAATTCAAAATCAAGGACTGAATTTAATGTTAAATTGAATGGATTCATGTAATTGATGGTCCACAGGCATTTTTTTCAAAATAAATATAGTTATTAAGAAAGAAACAAAAGTTAATTTTGAGGTTATTGCATGAAAAATAGTCCTGGTAACAACAAGAGGAGCCTAATTAACATGAGGTGATTAGAAATTCTCATTATTTAGGAATTAAACCAGAAAACATTTGTACGACATGCAAACCCAGATGAATGGCACCTTTTGCCAATGGATTTAAATGGATTTGGATTTTTATTAGTGTTTATACTTGTTTGAATCAATTAATATACTAGGTTGTTTAGCCACATGTGTTATACTTCATGATCAATGTATCAAAAAGTGTGTTTGGAATCAAAAGAAGAGGCTTGTTAACCAAAAATGATAGGAGCAACTCTCTAATTTTGAATTCAACAAATAATATCAATAAGAAATGCAATTCAAAATCAAGGACTGAATTTAAGGTTAAATTGCATGGATTCATGTAATTGATGGTCCACGGGCATTTTTTTCAAAATGAATATAGTTATTAAGAAAGAAACAAAAGTTAATTTCAAGGTTATTGCATGAAAAAATAGTCCTGGTAACAACAAGAGGAGCCTAATTAACATGAGGTGATTAGAAATTCTCATTATTTAGGAATTAAACCAGTTAACATTTGCACGAAATGCAAACCATGATGAATGGCACCTTTGGCCGACGAATTTAAATAGATTTGGATTTTTATTGGAGTTTATACTTGTTTGAATCAATTAATATACTAGGTTGTTTAGCCACATGTGTTATATTTCATGATCAATGTATCAAATAGTGTGTTTGGAATCAAAAGAAGAGGCTTGTTAACCAAAAATCATAAGAGGAACTCTCTAATTTTGAAATCAACAAATAATATCAATAAGAAATGCAATTCAAAATCAAGGACTGAATTGTTTGTTAAATTGAATGAATTCATGTAATTGATGGTCCACGGGCATTTTTTTCAAAATGACTATAGTTATTAAGAAAGAAATAAAAGTTAATTTCAAAGTTATTGCATAAAAAATAGTCCTGGCAACAACAAGAGGAGCCCAATTAACATTAGCATATTAGAAATTGTCATTATTTAGGAATTAAACTAGTTAACATTTGTACAAAATGCAAACCCTAATGAATGGCACCTTTTGCCAGTAGATTTAAATAGATTTGGATTTTTATTGGTGTTTATACTTGTTTGAATCAATTAATATACTAGGTTGTTTAGCCACATGTGTTATATTTCATGATCAATGGATCAAAAATTGTGTTTGGAATCAAAAGAAGAGGCTTGTTAACCAAAAATGATGGGAGCAACTCTTTTATTTTGAATTCAACAAATAATATCAAGAAGAAATACAATTCAAAATCAAGGACTGAATTTAATGTTAAATTGAATGGATTCATGTAATTGATGGTCCACGGGCATTTTTTTCAAAATGAATATAGTTATTAAGAATGAAACAAAAGTTAATTTCAAGGTTATTGCATGAAAAATAGTCCTGGTAACAACAAGAGGAGCCTAATTAACATGAGGTGATTAAAAATTCTCATTATTTAGGAATTAAACCAAAAAACATTTGTATGAAATGCAAACCTAGATGAATGACACATTTTTCCAATGGATTTAAATGGATTTGGATTTTTATTAGTGTTTATACTTGTTTGAATCAATTAACATACTAGGTTGTTTAGCCACATGTGTTATACTTCATGATCAATGTATCAAAAAGTGTGTTTGGAATCAAAAGAAGAGGCTTGTTAACCAAAAATGATAGGAGCAACTCTCCAATTTTGAATTCAACTAATAATATCAATAAGAAATGCAATTCAAAATCAAGGACTGAATTGTTTGTTAAATTGAATGAATTGATGTAATTGATGGTCCACGGGCATTTTTTTCAAAATCAATATAGTTATTAAGAAAGAAATAAAAGTTAATTTCAAAGTTATTGCATGAAAAATAGACCTGGTAACAACAAGAGGAGCCTAATTAACATTTGGTGATTAGAAATTGTCATTATTTAGGAATTAAACCAGTTAACATTTATACGAAATGCAAACCCTGATGAATGGCACCTTTTGCCTGTGGGTTTAAATAGATTTGGATTTTTATTGGTCTTTATACTTGTTTGAATCAATTAATATACTAAGTTATTTAGCCACAAGTGTTATATTTCATGATGAATGGATCAAAAAGTGTGTTTGGAATCAAAAGAAGAGGCTTCTTAACCAAAAATCACGGGAGCAACTCTCCAATTTTGAATTCAACAAATAATATCAATAAGAAATGCAATTCAAAATCAAGGACTGAATTGTTTGTTAAAGTGAATGAATTGAAGTAAGTGATGGTCCACGGGCATTTTTTTTGAAAATAATATAGTTATTAAGAAAGAAACAAAAGTTAATTTCAAGGTTATTGCATGAAAAGTAGTCCTGGTAATAACAAGAGGAGCCTAATTAACATGAGGTGATTAAAAATTCTCATTATTTAGGAATTAAACCAGAAAACATTTGTATGAAATGCAAACCTAGATGAATGACACCTTTTTCCAATGGATTTAAATGGATTTGGATTTTTATTAGTGTTTATACTTGTTTGAATCAATTAATATACTAGGTTGTTTAGCCACATCTGTTATATTTCATGATTAATGGATCAAAAAGTGTGTTTGGAATCAAAAGAAGAGGCTTGTTGACCAAAAATGATGGGAGCAACTCTTTAATTTTGAATTCAACAAATAATATCAATAAGAAATGCAATTCAAAATCAAGGACTGAATTTAATGTTAAATTGAATGGATTCATGTAATTGATGGTCCACAGGCATTTTTTTCAAAATAAATATAGTTATTAAGAAAGAAACAAAAGTTAATTTCGAGGTTATTGCATGAAAAATAGTCCTGGTAACAACAAGAGGAGCCTAATTAACATGAGGTGATTAGAAATCCTCATTATTTAGGAATTAAACCAGAAAACATTTGTACGACATGCAAACCCAGATGAATGGCACCTTTTGCCAATGGATTTAAATGGATTTGGATTTTTATTAGTGTTTATACTTGTTTGAATCAATTAATATACTAGGTTGTTTAGCCACATGTGTTATACTTCATGATCAATGTATCAAAAAGTGTGTTTGGAATCAAAAGAAGAGGCTTGTTAACCAAAAATGATAGGAGCAACTCTCTAATTTTGAATTCAACAAATAATATCAATAAGAAATGCAATTCAAAATCAAGGACTGAATTTAAGGTTAAATTGCATGGATTCATGTAATTGATGGTCCACGGGCATTTTTTTCAAAATGAATATAGTTATTAAGAAAGAAACAAAAGTTAATTTCAAGGTTATTGCATGAAAAATAGTCCTGGTAACAACAAGAGGAGCCTAATTAACATGAGGTGATTAGAAATTCTCATTATTTAGGAATTAAACCAGTTAACATTTGCACGAAATGCAAACCATGATGAATGGCACCTTTGGCCGACGAATTTAAATAGATTTGGATTTTTATTGGAGTTTATGCTTGTTTGAATCAATTAATATACTAGGTTGTTTAGCCACATGTGTTATATTTCATGATCAATGTATCAAATAGTGTGTTTGGAATCAAAAGAAGAGGCTTGTTAACCCAAAAATCATAAGAGGAACTCTCTAATTTTGAAATCAACAAATAATATCAATAAGAAATGCAATTCAAAATCAAGGACTGAATTGTTTGTTAAATTGAATGAATTCATGTAATTGATGGTCCACGGGCATTTTTTTCAAAATGACTATAGTTATTAAGAAAGAAATAAAAGTTAATTTCAAAGTTATTGCATAAAAAATAGTCCTGGTAACAACAAGAGGAGCCCAATTAACATTAGCATATTAGAAATTGTCATTATTTAGGAATTAAACTAGTTAACATTTGTACAAAATGCAAACCCTAATGAATGGCACCTTTTGCCAGTGGATTTAAATAGATTTGGATTTTTATTGGTGTTTATACTTGTTTGAATCAATTAATATACTAGGTTGTTTAGCCACATGTGTTATATTTCATGATCAATGGATCAAAAATTGTGTTTGGAATCAAAAGAAGAGGCTTGTTAACCAAAAATGATGGGAGCAACTCTTTTATTTTGAATTCAACAAATAATATCAAGAAGAAATACAATTCAAAATCAAGGACTGAATTTAATGTTAAATTGAATGGATTCATGAAATTGATGGTCCACAGGCATTTTTTTCAAAATAAATATAGTTATTAAGAAAGAAACAAAAGTTAATTTTGAGGTTATTGCATGAAAAATAGTCCTGGTAACAACAAGAGGAGCCTAATTAACATGAGGTGATTAGAAATTCTCATTATTTAGGAATTAAACCAGAAAACATTTGTACGACATGCAAACCCAGATGAATGGCACCTTTTGCCAATGGATTTAAATGGATTTGGATTTTTATTAGTGTTTATACTTGTTTGAATCAATTAATATACTAGGTTGTTTAGCCACATGTGTTATACTTCATGATCAATGTATCAAAAAGTGTGTTTGGAATCAAAAGAAGAGGCTTGTTAACCAAAAATGATAGGAGCAACTCTCTAATTTTGAATTCAACAAATAATATCAATAAGAAATGCAATTCAAAATCAAGGACTGAATTTAAGGTTAAATTGCATGGATTCATGTAATTGATGGTCCACGGGCATTTTTTTCAAAATGAATATAGTTATTAAGAAAGAAACAAAAGTTAATTTCAAGGTTATTGCATGAAAAATAGTCCTGGTAACAACAAGAGGAGCCTAATTAACATGAGGTGATTAGAAATTCTCATTATTTAGGAATTAAACCAGTTAACATTTGCACGAAATGCAAACCATGATGAATGGCACCTTTGGCCGACGAATTTAAATAGATTTGGATTTTTATTGGAGTTTATACTTGTTTGAATCAATTAATATACTAGGTTGTTTAGCCACATGTGTTTATATTTCATGATCAATGTATCAAATAGTGTGTTTGGAATCAAAAGAAGAGGCTTGTTAACCAAAAATCATAAGAGGAACTCTCTAATTTTGAAATCAACAAATAATATCAATAAGAAATGCAATTCAAAATCAAGGACTGAATTGTTTGTTAAATTGAATGAATTCATGTAATTGATGGTCCACGGGCATTTTTTTCAAAATGACTATAGTTATTAAGAAAGAAATAAAAGTTAATTTCAAAGTTATTGCATAAAAAATAGTCCTGGTAACAACAAGAGGAGCCCAATTAACATTAGCATATTAGAAATTGTCATTATTTAGGAATTAAACTAGTTAACATTTGTACAAAATGCAAACCCTAATGAATGGCACCTTTTGCCAGTAGATTTAAATAGATTTGGATTTTTATTGGTGTTTATACTTGTTTGAATCAATTAATATACTAGGTTGTTTAGCCACATGTGTTATATTTCATGATCAATGGATCAAAAATTGTGTTTGGAATCAAAAGAAGAGGCTTGTTAACCAAAAATGATGGGAGCAACTCTTTTATTTTGAATTCAACAAATAATATCAAGAAGAAATACAATTCAAAATCAAGGACTGAATTTAATGTTAAATTGAATGGATTCATGTAATTGATGGTCCACGGGCATTTTTTTCAAAATGAATATAGTTATTAAGAATGAAACAAAAGTTAATTTCAAGGTTATTGCATGAAAAATAGTCCTGGTAACAACAAGAGGAGCCTAATTAACATGAGGTGATTAAAAATTCTCATTATTTAGGAATTAAACCAAAAAACATTTGTATGAAATGCAAACCTAGATGAATGACACATTTTTCCAATGGATTTAAATGGATTTGGATTTTTATTAGTGTTTATACTTGTTTGAATCAATTAACATACTAGGTTGTTTAGCAACATGTGTTATACTTCATGATCAATGTATCAAAAAGTGTGTTTGGAATCAAAAGAAGAGGCTTGTTAACCAAAAATGATAGGAGCAACTCTCCAATTTTGAATTCAACTAATAATATCAATAAGAAATGCAATTCAAAATCAAGGACAGAATTGTTTGTTAAATTGAATGAATTGATGTAATTGATGGTCCACGGGCATTTTTTTCAAAATCAATATAGTTATTAAGAAAGAAATAAAAGTTAATTTTCAAAGTTATTGCATGAAAAATAGACCTGGTAACAACAAGAGGAGCCTAATTAACATTTGGTGATTAGAAATTGTCATTATTTAGGAATTAAACCAGTTAACATTTATACGAAATGCAAACCCTGATGAATGGCACCTTTTTGCCTGTGGGTTTAAATAGATTTGGATTTTTTATTGGTCTTTATACTTGTTTGAATCAATTTAATATACTAAGTTATTTAGCCACAAGTGTTATATTTCATGATGAATGGATCAAAAAGTGTGTTTGGAATCAAAAGAAGAGGCTTCTTAACCAAAAATCACAGGAGCAACTCTCCAATTTTGAATTCAACAAATAATATCAATAAGAAATGCAATTCAAAATCAAGGACTGAATTGTTTGTTAAAGTGAATCAATTGAAGTAAGTGATGGTTCACGGGCATTTTTTTTGAAAATAATATAGTTATTAAGAAAGAAACAAAAGTTAATTTCAAGGTTATTGCATGAAAAGTAGTCCTGGTAATAACAAGAGGAGCCTAATTAACATGAGGTGATTAAAAATTCTCATTATTTAGGAATTAAACCAGAAAACATTTGTATGAAATGCAAACCTAGATGAATGACACCTTTTTCCAATGGATTTAAATGGATTTGGATTTTTATTAGTGTTTATACTTGTTTGAATCAATTAATATACTAGGTTGTTTAGCCACATCTGTTATATTTCATGATTAATGGATCAAAAAGTGTGTTTGGAATCAAAAGAAGAGGCTTGTTGACCAAAAATGATGGGAGCAACTCTTTAATTTTGAATTCAACAAATAATATCAATAAGAAATGCATTTCAAAATCAAGGACTGAATTTAATGTTAAATTGAATGGATTCATGTAATTGATGGTCCACAGGCATTTTTTTCAAAATAAATATAGTTATTAAGAAAGAAACAAAAGTTAATTTCGAGGTTATTGCATGAAAAATAGTCCTGGTAACAACAAGAGGAGCCTAATTAACATGAGGTGATTAGAAATTCTCATTATTTAGGAATTAAACCAGAAAACATTTGTACGACATGCAAACCCAGATGAATGGAACCTTTTGCCAATGGATTTAAATGGATTTGGATTTTTATTAGTGTTTATACTTGTTTGAATCAATTAATATACTAGGTTGTTTAGCCACATGTGCTATACTTCATGATCAATGTATCAAAAAGTGTGTTTGGAATCAAAAGAAGAGGCTTGTTAACCAAAAATGATAGGAGCAACTCTCTAATTTTGAATTCAACAAATAATATCAATAAGAAATGTAATTCAAAATCAAGGACTGAATTTAATGTTAAATTGAATGGATTCATGTAATTGATGGTCCACAGGCATTTTTTTCAAAATGAATATAGTTATTAAGAAAGAAACAAAAGTTAATTTCAAGGTTATTGCATGAAAAATAGTCCTGGTAATAACAAGAGGAGCATAATTAACATGAGGTGATTAGAATTCTCATTATTTAGGAATTAAACCAGAAAACATTTGTACAAAATGCAAACCCAGATATATGACACCTTTTGCCAATGGATTTAAACGGATTTGGATTTTTATTAGTGTTTATACTTGTTTGAATCAATTAATATACTTGGTTGTTTAGCCACATGTGTTATACTTCATGATCAATGTATCAAAAAGTGTCTTTCGAATCAAAAGAAGAGGCTTGTTAACCAAAAATGATGGGAGCAACTCTTTAATTTTGAATTCAACAAATAATATCAAGAAGAAATGCAATTCAAAATCAAGGACTGAATTTAATGTTAAATTGAATGGATTCATGTAATTGATGGTCCACGGGCATTTTTTTCAAAATGAATATAGTTATTAAGAAAGAAACAAAAGTTAATTTCAAGGTTATTGCATGCATGAAAAATAGTCCTGGTAACAACAAGAGGAGCCTAATTAACATGAGGTGATTAGAAATTCTCATTATTTAGGAATTAAACCAGTTAACATTTGCACGAAATGCAAACCATGATGAATGGCACCTTTGGCCGACGAATTTAAATAGATTTGGATTTTTATTGGAGTTTATACTTGTTTGAATCAATTAATATACTAGGTTGTTTAGCCACATGTGTTATATTTTCATGATCAATGTATCAAATAGTGTGTTTGGAATCAAAAGAAGAGGCTTGTTAACCAAAAATCATAAGAGCAACTCTCT
>JBAPLH010002091.1:0-13733 GCA_037897445.1 Ceriops zippeliana
TTACTTTAAACCACGGTAACTACATCAAATGTATCTTCCATGCAATAAGAAACCTATAAATTGTAACTTTTCGGTTCTTTTTCATAATTAATTATATTCTATTATGAAAAAAGAGTCCAT
The DNA here is from genome assembly GCA_037897445.1 of Ceriops zippeliana. Lineage (NCBI taxonomy): Eukaryota > Viridiplantae > Streptophyta > Magnoliopsida > Malpighiales > Rhizophoraceae > Ceriops > Ceriops zippeliana. The sequence goes on from JBAPLH010002091.1 coordinate 121, forward strand.
GAACGATCTCTGTATCATGAATTCATATCAATTTAATAAACAATGAAGAGTCCTTGAGTTTGAATCGTATTTCCTATTGGATAATAATTGTTGAAATCTAAAAATAAAAAGTTTCCTCTCATGAATTTTCTGGTTAGGCGAAGTCTCCTCTTTTGATTCAAAACACATTTTTGTGATACATTTACATCTCCATATAATATAAACCCATATTTTGCGAGAGGCTAAACAAACTATTATATTAATTGAATGAAACAAGTACAAACACTTTAGAGAAACTCTAAATGATCCTATTTAAAAATCCGTCCAGCAAAAGGAGTCATTCATCAGGTGGTTTGAATTTCGTACAAAAGTCAATTTGTTTTAATTTCCTAAATAATCAGACTTTTCAAATCACCGCACGTTTAATTAGTATGAGGCATCACGTCTCTTATACTTGTTACCATAAGAATTAGTACGGGTAGCTATTTTTTCCATTGCAATACCACCTTTGAAATGAGACTTTTTTGTTCTTTCATTCTTCTTAAATAATTATATTCATTATGAGAAAAAGAGTCCATGAACGATCTGTATCATGAATTCATTCAATTTAATAAACAATCAGAGTCCTTATGAATTTTGAATCGTATTTCCTATTGATATTAATTAATTGAAATCAAAAATAAAAAGTTCCTCTCATCATATGTTTCTGATTGGTTAGTGCAAAGTCCTCCTCTTTTGATTCAAAACACACTTTTTGATACATTTATCACAATAGAATATAACACATGCGGTCTAAAACAAACTATTATATTAATGTGAATGAAACAAGTACAAAACACTTTTAGAACTCTAAATCTATTTAAATCCGTCAGCAAAAGGACGGTCAATTCATCATGAGGTTTGAATTTATAGTTACAAAAGTCAATTATGATTTTTTCCTAAATAATCAGACTTTCAAATCACCGCACGTTAATTAGGCTGCTCTTTACTGTTACCTTAGGTACTATTTTTCACAATTCAATAACCTTGAAATGAGACTTTGTTTCTTTCTTAATAATTATATTCATTATGAAAAAAGAGTCCATGAACGATCTGTATCATGAATTCATTCAATTGAAATAAACAATGGAGTCCTTGAATTTGAATCGTATTTCCTATTGACTATTAATTGTTTGAAGATCAAAAATAGAAAGTTCCTCTCATGATTTCAGGTTAGCAAGTCTCCCTCTTTTGATTCAAAAACACACTTTTTTGATACATTTTATTCATAGAATATAACACATGCGGGCTAAACAAACTATTATATTAATTGAATGAAACTAAACAAAGTACAAACACTTTTAAAACTCTAAATCTATTTAAATCCGTCAGCAAAAAGGATCATTCATCATGGTTTGAAATTCGTACAAAAGTCAATTTGTTTCATTCCTAAATAAACAGACGTTTCAAAATCACCGCACGTTTAATTAGGCTGGCTCTTAACTTGTTACCGGTACTATTTTTCATGCAATCACCTAAATGAACTTTTGCTTATTCTTTCTTAAATAATTACTTTTCATTATGAAAAAGAGCGTCCATTGTAACGATCTGTAAGCATGAATTCATTCAATTTCATAAAACAATCAGAGTCCACGTGAGTTTGAATCGTATTTCCCATTGATATTAATTGCTTGAAATCAAAAATAGAAAGTTTCTCTTCATCATTTCTGGTTAGCAAGTCTCCTCTTATTTGATTCAAAACACACTTTTCAGATACATTTTATCATAGAATATAACACATGCGGCTAAACAAACTATTATATTAATTGAATGAAACAAGTAACAAACACTTTTTAGAACTCTAAATCTATTTAAAAATCCTGTCCAGGCAAAAGGAAAGTCATTTCATCATGGTTTACAATTTCGTAACAAAAGTCAATTTGTTAAATTCTTAAATAAAACAGACTTATCAAAATTAACCGCACTACGTTAATTAGGCTGCTCTTACTTGTATACGCGGTACTATGTTTTTTCATGCAATAACCTTGAAATGAACTTTTGGTTCTTTCTTAATAATTATATCACATTATGAAAAAGAAGTCCATTGACGATCTGTATCATGAAATTCATTCAATTTAATAAACAATAGAGTCCTTGATTTTGAATCGTATTTTCCAATTGATTAGTAAATGTTGGAATGTTAAATAATAGACGAGTTACGTACTCATCATTGTCTCGGTTAGCAAGTCTCCCTGTCTTTTGAGTTCAAAAACAGCACTTTTTGATACTCATTTATCATAGAATGATAACCACATGCGGCATAAACAAGATCTATTATATAAATTGATATTGAAACAAGTACAAACCACTTTTAGAAACTCTAAATCTATATAAATCCGGCAGCAAAAGGAGTTCATTCATCATGGTTTGAATTTCGTAAAAAAGTCAATTTGTTTAATTCCTAAATAATCAGACTTTCAAAGCACCGATCGTTTAGTAGGTGCTCTTTACTGTTACCGGTAATATTTTTCATGCATTTTAACCTTGAAAATGAACTTTTGTTTATTTCGTAATATTTATATTCATTATGAATAAAAGCAGTCATGTACGTTATGTATCATGAATTCATTCAATTTAATAAACAATGGAGTCCTTGAATTTGAATCGTATTTCCTATTGATATTAATTGTTGAAATCAAAAATAGAAAGTTCCTCTCATGATTTCTGGTTAGCGAGTCTCCTCTTTTGATTCAAAACACACTTTTTGATACATTTATCATAGAATATAACACATGCGGCTAAACAAACTATTATATTAATTGAATGAAACAAGTACAAACACTTTTTAGAACTCTAAATCTATTTAAATCCGTCAGCAAAAGGAGTCATTCATCATGGTTTGAATTTCGTACAAAAGTCAATTTGTTTAATTCCTAAATAATCAGACTTTCAAATCACCGCACGTTAATTAGGCTGCTCTTACTGTTACCGGTACTATTTTTCATGCAATAACCTTGAAATGAACTTTTGTTCTTTCTTCTTAATAATTATATTCATTATGAAAAAGAGTCCATGAACGATCTGTAACATGAATTCATTCAATTTAATAAACAATATGGAGTCCTTGATTTGATTTGAATCGTATTTCCCATTGATATTAATTGTTGAAATCAAAAATAGAAAGTTCCTCTCATGATTTCTGGTTAGCAAGTCTCCTCTTTTGATTCAAAACACACTTTTTGATGATACATTTATCATAGAATATAACACATGCGGCTAAACAAACTATTATATTAATTGAATGAAACAAGTACAAACACTTTTAGAACTCTAAATCTATTTAAAATCCGTCAGCAAAAGGAGTCATTCATCATGGTTTGAATTTCGTACAAAAGTCAATTTGTTTAATTCCTAAATAATCAGACTTTCAAATCACCGCACGTTAATTAGGCTGCTCTTACTGTTACCGGTACTATTTTTCATGCAATAAACCTTGAAATGAACTTTTGTTTCTTTCTTAATAATTATATTCATTATGAAAAAGAGTCCATGAACGATCTGTATCATGAATTCATTCAATTTAATAAACAATGGAGTCCTTGAATTTGAATCGTATTTCCTATTGATATTAATTGTTGAAATCAAAAATAGAAAGTTCCTCTCATGATTTCTGGTTAGCGAGTCTCCTCTTTTGATTCAAAACACACTTTTTGATACATTTATCATAGAAATATAACACATGCGGCTAAACAAACTATTATATTAATTGAATGAAACAAGTACAAACACTTTTAGAACTCTAAATCTATTTAAATCCGTCAGCAAAAGGAGTCATTCATCATGGTTTGAATTTCGTACAAAAGTCAATTTGTTTAATTCCTAAATAATCAGACTTTCAAATCACCGCACGTTAATTAGGCTGCTCTTACTGTTTACCGGTACTATTTTTCATGCAATAACCTTGAAATGAACTTTTGTTTCTTTCTTAATAATTATATTCATTATGAAAAAGAGTCCATGAACGATCTGTATCATGAATTCATTCAATTTAATAAACAATGGAGTCCTTGAATTTGAATCGTATTTCCTATTGATATTAATTGTTGAAATCAAAAAATAGAAAGTTCCTCTCATGATTTCTGGTTAGCGAGTCTCCTCTTTTGATTCAAAACACACTTTTTGATACATTTATCATAGAATATAACACATGCGGCTAAACAAACTATTATATTAATTGAATGAAACAAGTACAAACACTTTTAGAACTCTAAATCTATTTAAATCCGTCAGCAAAAGGAGTCATTCATCATGGTTTGAATTTCGTACAAAAGTCAATTTGTTTAATTCCTAAATAATCAGACTTTCAAATCACCGCACGTTAATTAGGCTGCTCTTACTGTTACCGGTACTATTTTTCATGCAATAACCTTGAAATGAACTTTTGTTTCTTTCTTAATAATTATATTCATTATGAAAAAGAGTCCATGAACGATCTGTATCATGAATTCATTCAATTTAATAAACAATGGAGTCCTTGAATTTGAATCGTATTTCCTATTGATATTAATTGTTGAAATCAAAAATAGAAAGTTCCTCTCATGATTTCTGGTTAGCGAGTCTCCTCTTTTGATTCAAAACACACTTTTTGATACATTTATCATAGAATATAACACATGCGGCTAAACAAACTATTATATTAATTGAATGAAACAAGTACAAAACACTTTTAGAACTCTAAATCTATTTAAATCCGTCAGCAAAAGGAGTCATTCATCATGGTTTGAATTTCGTACAAAAGTCAATTTGTTTAATTCCTAAATAATCAGACTTTCAAATCACCGCACGTTAATTAGGCTGCTCTTACTGTTACCGGTACTATTTTTCATGCAATAACCTTGAAATGAACTTTTGTTTCTTTCTTAATAATTATATTCATTATGAAAAAGAGTCCATGAACGATCTGTATCATGAATTCATTCAATTTAATAAACAATGGAGTCCTTGAATTTGAATCGTATTTCCTATTGATATTAATTGTTGAAATCAAAAATAGAAAGTTCCTCTCATGATTTCTGGTTAGCGAGTCTCCTCTTTTGATTAAAAACACACTTTTTGATACATTTATCATAGAATATAACACATGCGGCTAAACAAACTATTATATTAATTGAATGAAACAAGTACAAACACTTTTAGAACTCTAAATCTATTTAAATCCGTCAGCAAAAGGAGTCATTCATCATGGTTTGAATTTCGTACAAAAGTCAATTTGTTTAATTCCTAAATAATCAGACTTTCAAATCACCGCACGTTAATTAGGCTGCTCTTACTGTTACCGGTACTATTTTTCATGCAATAACCTTGAAATGAACTTTTGTTTCTTTCTTAATAATTATATTCATTATGAAAAAGAGTCCATGAACGATCTGTATCATGAATTCATTCAATTTAATAAACAATGGAGTCCTTGAATTTGAATCGTATTTCCTATTGATATTAATTGTTGAAATCAAAAATAGAAAGTTCCTCTCATGATTTCTGGTTAGCGAGTCTCCTCTTTTGATTCAAAACACACTTTTTGATACATTTATCATAGAATATAACACATGCGGCTAAACAAACTATTATATTAATTGAATGAAACAAGTACAAACACTTTTAGAACTCTAAATCTATTTAAATCCGTCAGCAAAAGGAGTCATTCATCATGGTTTGAATTTCGTACAAAAGTCAATTTGTTTAATTCCTAAATAATCAGACTTTCAAATCACCGCACGTTAATTAGGCTGCTCTTACTGTTACCGGTACTATTTTTCATGCAATAACCTTGAAATGAACTTTTGTTTCTTTCTTAATAATTTTATATTCATTATGAAAAAGAGTCCATGAACGATCTGTATCATGAATTCATTCAATTTAATAAACAATGGAGTCCTTGAATTTGAATCGTATTTCCTATTGATATTAATTGTTGAAATCAAAAATAGAAAGTTCCTCTCATGATTTCTGGTTAGCGAGTCTCCTCTTTTGATTCAAAACACACTTTTTGATACATTTATCATAGAATATAACACATGCGGCTAAACAAACTATTATATTAATTGAATGAAACAAGTACAAACACTTTTAGAACTCTAAATCTATTTAAATCCGTCAGCAAAAGGAGTCATTCATCATGGTTTGAATTTCGTACAAAAGTCAATTTGTTTAATTCCTAAATAATCAGACTTTCAAATCACCGCACGTTAATTAGGCTGCTCTTACTGTTACCGGTACTATTTTTCATGCAATAACCTTGAAATGAACTTTTGTTTCTTTCTTAATAATTATATTCATTATGAAAAAAGAGTCCATGAACGATCTGTAACATGAATTCATTCAATTTAATAAACAATGGAGTCCTTGAATTTGAATCGTATTTCCCATTGATATTAATTGTTGAAATCAAAAATAGAAAGTTCCTCTCATGATTTCTGGTTAGCAAGTCTCCTCTTTTGATTCAAAACACACTTTTTGATACATTTATCATAGAATATAACACATGCGGCTAAACAAACTATTATATTAATTGAATGAAACAAGTACAAACACTTTTAGAACTCTAAATCTATTTAAATCCGTCAGCAAAAGGAGTCATTCATCATGGTTTGAATTTCGTACAAAAGTCAATTTGTTTAATTCCTAAATAATCAGACTTTCAAATCACCGCACGTTAATTAGGCTGCTCTTACTGTTACCGGTACTATTTTTCATGCAATAACCTTGAAATGAACTTTTGTTTCTTTCTTAATAATTATATTCATTATGAAAAAGAGTCCATGAACGATCTGTATCATGAATTCATTCAATTTAATAAACAATGGAGTCCTTGAATTTGAATCGTATTTCCTATTGATATTAATTGTTGAAATAAAAAATAGAAAGTTCCTCTCATGATTTCTGGTTAGCGAGTCTCCTCTTTTGATTCAAAACACACTTTTTGATACATTTATCATAGAATATAACACATGCGGCTAAACAAACTATTATATTAATTGAATGAAACAAGTACAAACACTTTTAGAACTCTAAATCTATTTAAATCCGTCAGCAAAAGGAGTCATTCATCATGGTTTCAATTTCGAACAAAAGTCAATTTGTTTAATTCCTAAATAATCGACTTTCAAATCACCGCTCGTTAATTAGGCGGTTTTCTTTGTGTTTGTGTGTTGATCTATTATTTGCGCGCCCCTTTTGTGTTTTTCTTCTGTATGATTTACCGGAAGAATCGTATTTTTCATTGCAATAAGCCTTGAAATGGAAATGAAACTTTTTGTTTCTTTCTTAATAATTTTATTTAATTATGTTAAAAAGAGTATTACGCATGATACGATCTTTGTATCTATTTAATTCATGTCAATTTGAATTAAACATGGTTCAAATGTCCTTGAATTTTGAAATCGTTATCTTCCTATGTGAATATTAAATTGCTTGTTGAATCAAAAAATAGAAAGTTATTCCCTCTCATGGCATTTATAGTTTAGCGAAGTATCCTCTTTTGATTACACAAACACACTTGTTGATACATTTAATTCATAGTATATCTCTCTATCACATGTCGGGTCCTCTCATTCTCTTCCTTCTTTTAATCTATTTCCTCTCTATTACAAATACTATGTTGATTTATGGAAATTGAAATCAAGTACAAATAATCACGTTCTATGTACTCTATAAATCCTTGTTAACATTCCTGATCTAGCCAAGATATTGCCGACTGTACATTCCACTATCATGGTTATTGGTTTGTATTTACGTACAATCAAAATGACAATTTGTTTATATTTCTTAAATATAATCAGTCTGAACTTTTCCAATATCACACGCTCCGTGTTTGTTTAATTTAGGCCTGCTTGCTTACTTGTGTCAGAGTCGGGGAGGGGGGGGGGTCCGTTTTTGCTGGAATGTTTTTATATGAACCTTCGAAAGAAAAATTTTGTGTTCTTCTCTTTCATTATTATATTTCATTATGAATAATAAAGAGTACATGGGTATGAATATGTGGGCTGGTTACGATCGGTTTAATTTTTTTGGAAGTCCTTGGTTTTGAATGGTATTTCCTAATTGCGCATTTTTAATTGTTCGAAATGATGGATAGAAAGTTACCTCCTCATGATCTTCTGGTCTTGTATGAGATGTCTCCATCTTGTATGATTCAAAAGGATCGTCACACCTTTGTATACTTTGGTGCTATATAGGGTTTAAACACATGCGAGTTGTGTGGTTCAACAGTGGTGGGTGGTGGTTGAATGAAATTTACATGTTACAAAACTTGTAAGAAGTAACCTTGATAATGGTGGTTATAGATCTTCAGCAAAAAGGAGTGTCATCCTGCGTTTGGGAAGCCGATGGTTAGGAGGGGGTCAATTCTTGTTGGGAGAACTAAATAGAGGGGGTCGTAGGATTTTTATAGTATCAGAGGAGGGGGGTGGTCTGGTGCTGTGCTCTTGTGTTACTATTGGAGGACAGTTATATTTGTAGTTGGGTGTTGGCTGGGGTTGAAATGAAACTATTGTTATTATTTCTAGCGGGAGTATAGGCGTTACGAAAAGTGGGTTTGAATGGATAGAATTTTTTTGGATTTTGGTGGTGACTTGGATTGGATGAAACGTAGGAGTCCTTGGATTTGGAGACGGGGGTTGGGAGGTGGTAGGTATTACTAATTGAGATGGATGGTATATGGTATAGGGAAAGATTGTTTTTGGATCACATTGAGTGACGGGGGGGATGGGACCACCATCCTATGGGGGTTGATTGTAGTTAGGGGGGGGTTGTGGGCCTTGTGTTCTTTTATTACTTTTTGCGATATTGGGGGGGGGGGGGTTGGCATTTATATTATTGTTGAACGAAGGGCTAATGGACTATCACCACCGCACGGTTAAGTTGTGTATTTTCGTCAGCAAAAGGATCGTGATTGTGGCAGGGGCTCGTATTTCGTAACGGGGGGTCTATTTGTACCCAATTTACTAAATTTTTTTCAGGAGTCTTGCTATTTTTCCTTGGAAAATGTTTTGAAAATAGGCTCTTTTACTACTTTTGTTTCTTGTATTAAATAATTTCTTGCAATTACCTTGATAAAAGAACTTTAAATACTTTACTGAATAATTAGTAATCCGCATTACTGAAAAAAAGAGCCTCCTATGAAACGATCGATGTAACTCATGAATTCATTTCTGATTTATATTGAGTATTATAAACAAATGGACCAGAGTCCTTTGAGGTTGATAATCGTATTTCCTATTGAATTATTAAATTGTGATGGAAATCATAAAAATAGGAGAAAAGTTAGTTCCTCTCATGATTTTTCTTGGTTAGCGTGTAGTTCCTTCTTTTGATTCAAAAACACACTTTTTGATACATTTATCACTTAGTAATATAACACATTGCGGCTAAAACAAAACTATTATATTAATATTGAATGAAAAACAAGTACAGAAAACACTTTTAGAACTCTAAAATCTATTTTTAAAATCCGTCAGCAAAATGAGAGATAGGAGTCATTCATCATGGGTGTTTAGAATTTCGTACAAAAGTCAATTTGTTTACATTCGCTAAATAATCAGGGACTTTCAAATCACCCGCACAGTTAATTACCGGCTGCTCTTACTGTTACGCGGTACTATTTTTCATCGCAATAACCTTTGAAATGAACTTTTGTTTCTTTCAATTTAATAATTATGGGTCGTTTGTGATAAAGAGTGCACAATGAACGATCTGTATCATGAATTCATTCAATTTATATAAACAATGGAGTCCTTGAATTTGAATCGTAATCCTTATTGGATATTTAATTGTTGAAAGGATCACAACCAAAGAGAAACAATCCTCGCATTGACTTTTCTGGTTAGTTCGATGTCTATCTTTTGATTCAATAACACCAAGCTTTTCGGATACATTAGTCATAGGATACTATCAATTGGGCTAAACCAACTTATATCGTATTAATATGAATTGAAGTGAATACACTGTTTTTCGCAGGGGGGGATTTTGATGGGTGGGGGGGGGGGGGGGGAAGCGAGTATTTAATTCGTCTAGGCAAAAGGAGTCATTCAATCATGGTGTGTGTTGTACAGAAGTCAATTTGTTTTATTCCTAAATAAATTCAGACTTTCGAAAATCACCGCAACGTTAATTAGGCTTGCTTTAATGAACTTTAGCCAGGTTACTATATTTTCATCAATAACCTTGAAATGAACTTTTGTTTCTATTCTTAATAATTATTATGTTCATTTATGAAAAAAGATAGTCCTGTACTATCTAGGAGTACATGAAGTTCATATCAAGTTAATATTGCAATAGTGTCCTGTGAATTTGAATTGTATTTTTCCATTTTCATAGTAATTGTTGAAATCAAAAAATAGAAAGTTTTCTATCATCCATTTTCTGTTAGCGAAGTCTCCTCTTTTGATTCAAAAACACTATTTTGATACATTTATATCATAGAAATAATAACACATGGGCTAAACAAACTAATTATATTAATTGAATGAAACAAGTACAAAACACTTTTAAAACTTCATAAAATCTATTTTAAATCCGTCAGCAAAAAGGAGTCATTTCATCATGGTTTGGAATTTCGTACAAAAAGTCAATTTGTTTAATTCTAAATAATCAGACTTTCACAAATCAAACCCGCACGTTAATTAGGCTTGCTCTTGGAGAACTGTTTACCGGTACTTATTTTTCATTGCATGCAAATAACCTTGGAAATGAACTTTTGTTTCTTTTCTTAATAATTATATTCATTATGAAAAAAGATGTCCATGAACGATACTGTATCATGAATTCATTCAAAATTTAATAAACAAGTGGAGTCCTTGAATTTGAATTAGTATTTCCATTGATATTCAATTGGAGAACATCCAAAATAGAAAGTTCCTCTCATGATTTCTGGTTAGCGAGTCTCCTCTTTTTATTCAAAACACACTTTTTGATTAACATTTATCAGAGAATTATAACACCATGCGGCCTAAAACAGAACTATTATATTAATTGAATGAAACAAGTACAAATACTTTTAGAACTCTAAAGACTATTTTAAATCTCGTCAGCAAAAGGAGTCATATCATGATTATTTGAATTCGTATCAAAAAGATCAATTTGTTTAATTCAGTAATAATCACAGACTTTCAAAATTCACCGCACGTTTAAATTAGGCTGCTATTCAATACAATTCCCTTTACTATTTTTCATTCTAATAACCTTGAAATGAACTTTTGTTTCTTTCCGCTTAATCGAATTGAGATATCGCCGTTATGAAAAAGAGTCCATGAACGATACTCGTATCATGAATTCATTCAAATTTAATAAACAATGGAGTCCTTGAATTTGATTCGTATATATGCTATTGATATTATTGTTAGAAATCAAAAATAAAGTTCCTCTCATGATTTCTGGTTAGCGGAGTTATCCTCTTTTGATTCAAAACACACTTTTTGAGTACTATTTATCATAGAATATAATCTACATGCGGTGAAACTAAACTATTATATTAGTAATTGAATGAACCAAGTTCAAAATCATTTTTAGAATCTCTAAATCACGCTATTTGCAAGAATCAGTCAGCAAATCTCGGATAGTCATTCATCATGGTTTGAGATTTCGTTACAGTACTTCTCTGTCTAATTTGTGTTAAATTCTCAAATAATTCAGGACGTCTTAAATCAACGCACGTTAATTAGGCCTAAGGTGTCTTTACTGATTACCGGTTACATATTTTTTCATTGTCAATAACCTTGAAATGGAACTTTTGGTTCTTTATCAGTAATAATCAGTATATTTCTATTAATGAAAAAGACGTCCATGAACGTATCTGTAACAGGAATTCATTCAATTTAATAAACAATAGAGTCCTTGAGTGTGAATTGTATTTCCCATTGATATTAATTGTTGAAATCAAAAATAGAAAGTTTCCTCTTCATCATTTCTGGTTAGCAAGTCTCCTCTTTTTGAATTCAAAACACACTTTTTGATACATTTTATCATAGAAATAAAACACATGCGGCTAAACAAAACTATTATATTAATTGAATGAAACAAGGACAAACACTTTTAGAACTCTAAATCTATTTAAATCGTCAGCAAAAGGAGTCATTCATCATGGTTTTGAATTTCGTAACAAAAGTCAATTGCGTTTTAATTCCTAAATAATCAGACTTTCAAATCACCGCACGTTAATTAGGCTGCTCTTACTGTTACTTTTTACTGGTACTATTTTTCATGCAATAACCTTGAAATGAACTTTTTGTTTCTTTCTTAATAATTATATTCATTATGAAAAAGAGTCCCATAACATGAAACGTATCTGGTATCATGAATTCATTCAATTTAATTAAACAATAAGAGTCCTTGAATTTGAATCGATGTATTTCCTATTGAAATTAATTGTTGAAATCAAAAATATGAAAAGTTCCTCTCATGATTTCTGGTTGGCGAGTCCTCCTCCATTTGATTCAAAAACACAATTTTTGATACATTTATCATAGAAAATATAACACATGCGGCTCTAAACAAACTATTATATTAAATTGAAATGAAACAAAGTAACAAACACTTTTAGAACTCTAAATCTATTTAAATCCTGCAGTCAAGCAAAAGGATGGTCATTCATCATGTGTTTGATAATTTCGTACTCAAAAAGTCATTTTTGTTTAAATTCATAAATAATCAGACTTTCAAATCACCGCACGTTAATTAGGCATGCTCTTACTGGTTACCGGTACTAATTTTTCATGCACAATAACCTTTGAAATGAACTTTTGTCTTCTTTCTTAATCAATTATATTCGTTATGAAAAAGAAGCTCCTAAGAACGATCTGTATCAATGAATTCATTTCAATTTAATAAACAATGGAGTCCTCGTGAATTTGGAATCGGTATTTACTCTATTGATTATTAATTGTTGAAATCAATAATAAGAAAGTTTCCTCTCATGAATTTCTGGGTTAGGGAGTCTCCTCTTTTGATTCAAAACACATCATTTTTGATACATTTATCATAGAATATAACACATTGCGGCTAAACAAACTATTATATTTAATTGAATTATGAAACAAGAAAGTACAAACACTTTTAGAACTCTAAATCTATTTAAATTCGTCAGCAAAAGGAGGATGGTCATTCATCATGGTTTGAATTTTCGTACATAAAAGTCATATTTGGTTTAATTCCAAAATAATGTCAGATTCTTGTCGTAAATCTATCCCGCCGTTTAATTAGTGCTGCTCTTACTGTTACCGGTACTATTTTTCATGCAATAACCTTGAAAATGACACTTGTTTGTTTTGCTTTCTTAAGTGCTCAATTATATTATTAACGAAAAAAGTCAGTCGATGAACGATCTAGTATCATGGAATTCATTCAATTTAATAAAACAAGAGTCTCCTCTTTTGATTCAAAAACACACTTTTTGATACATTTATCATAGAATATAACACATGCGGCTAAACAAACTATTATATTAAACAAAAGTCAATTTGTTTAATTCCTAAATAATCAGACTTTCAAAAATCACCGCACGTTAATTAGGCTGCTCTTACTGTTACCGGTACTATTTTTCATGCAATAACCTTGAAATGAACTTTTGTTTCTTTCTTAATAATTATATTCATTATGAAAAA